>PVIC010000755.1:0-67794 GCA_004025085.1 Thryonomys swinderianus | reverse complement strand
AATAGTGGAGTTAAAATGGCCGCTCACCTATGTGTACTCAAAGTGAGATAAAGTGCTCTCACCAGCAGCCAGCCACAGAGCTCATCCCAGTTCAGCACACTTGAGTATGGCTTGGGTATTTTGGTTTTTGGTGGTAAGAATTTCTCAGTGAAGGAAATAGTATGTTGACTTCAGACACAATAACCTGGTCTTTTTCTTCACTGGTTACCTCTCCTCAGCATTCTGCTGGTGATTTTTTGAAGAGACTTGACCTGAGCTGGCCGTGAAGATTGCCTAGGGGAGTGTTGTGTAGACAAGTACCTGTATGTGATTGTTACCTTCTTTGCTTCAGTGTCATTGGGCAGACTGAGGTGACTTTACTACTTTCTTGGCACTTGTGGACAGGTCTGAGGTGAGGCTGTGGGTCCCAGCTTAGTGCTTCCTGCAGGAGAACAGAGGCAGGATGCAGGCCTGGGTAGGTGAAGCTGGAAGGCTCTGGGCAGAGGGTGCCAGTGGTTCTGTGTGTGAATGCAGGGATCTCTTACTTATGCTCAGAGCATACATCATAGTGCTTTATCTTGCTCTTTTTCTCCTTTCTATTTTTAACAAATGATGGTTTTGTCCTGAAGTTTTAAAGTGTTACAGTTCATATTGGTAATTTCTAACCTGATGGCCTTTTTTAGAGATGGATTGCTAGAGATGAAACCCAGGCCCTTGAGCATGCTCTTTACCTCTGAGCTATACCCCAGCCCATGGCAGTCTCTCTCTCTCTCTCTCATTATTACAATTAGAAATGAGAAAAAGATGCAGAATTTATGCAACTGTCAGTTAAGATTATGTCCTGAATGAGGTCAGGTCTTGAGGTACAGTAATCTAGTTGGTCTCACTGAGCTGGTGTGAGGCTGTAATGGGTTCATTATTCTATGTGTGGTTGCACTGACAAAGAAGTTAGCCATTCAAGTCTTGTTGTTCATGCAGATGTCCGCTGTGTTTCATGAAATCTAGTCCTACTTCAAAACCAGGAAACAACAACCTTTTAAGTATGACCTACCAGACCCTAAAGGGGTTCATCTGTTCACTGTTGTTACCACAAACCTGGCGTGCTCATGGCCTATCACAAAAAGGAAAACCCAGGGACTAAGAGGTCCTCCTTCAGTAATATACCCAATATTATTTTATTGGGCTATGTGGAAGTAAGGTTTTAAACTGCATATGAGCATTTTCACTATGCACATGTGTGTTTGGGTCCTGATCCAAGTTGTCCTTTGTCTCATTTCCTTCGAGACAACAGTGTTAACAGTTTTTGCCTGAGGTTTCAGCTCTCCCTAGTGTTTCTTCTGAATGACATCAGGAGATGAACATACCTGTCACATTCTCTTCAGGAATGAGAATCGCATTGTTATCTTAAATTGATAAGGATGCTGCATATATAAGCTTTGTTTGGGACTTTGCTGGGTCCAGTGACTGTCCTCGGATATGCCTAGGATTGTAGGAAGAACAAGCCTTGCCTGAGAGAGAGGGTCATGTATTGTCCCTGTGCTTGCCAAGTCCTCACACAGAGGAAGGGTGTGGGTCAGATTGCCCTGTGTTCTCTGCTATATGCTCACATTGTCCTACAGGGTGTCATTAGACTAAAATGAGACCTTTTGAACAGGTAGAAAGTGTAGCTAATAGATTTTCAAATAAGTTTATGAATATAATTTAAAGTCTATTTGAATCATTTTTTTTATAATCCACTGTTTACTAATTTCTGGTTTTTTTTAAACCCCTCAGTTGCCATCTTCCAGAGAAGAGGTACGAGATGACAAGACAACGATAAAATGTGAAACTTCCCCTCCCTCCTCTCCAAGGTCCCTTCGGTTAGACAGGCTGCACAAAGGGGCATTGCATACTGTCAGCCACGAGGACATCAGGGACATGAGAAAGTAAGGAGGAAGGCTCATCGGCCAACAGACCACTGACAAACTTGTTTGTCTTAGGTTTTAAGACTTAATTTTTGTTTTTTTAAAAAAAGTTTTTAAAGATTTACTGGATAAGGTAATTCAGTTGTGGTTATTTAAATGTTAGACCTGAAATGCCTGCCACTGGTCTGAGGCTTTAGTGACATGTAGCTGAAGAGGCCATCTGTTGGGGCCAAGTTTAGAAAGAAAACAATTATTTGAGATTAGTTAGCATTTTGGTGTCTACCATTCTCTGCTTTGGGAACTTCCTTTCTATTCCTGGTGGAGAGTTTGCCACAGGATATGGTAGGTTTTGGATAGTGCTACTTGTGGACATTGCTTCCCAGGTGTCCTCCTGCACTCTGGGTCTTATGAGCTATTGAGTGTCAACATTATTTTTATCCCTTTAGAAAGCGCATCCTGTCAGGAAGCCAGTAAGCTGTTTGGTTAATAATAGACTATCGTTTTTCAACACTGTAAGACTTTCTGTCCTGTACTAGGCAGTATGACAGAGGGTGTGTATTTGACCTCTCAGTGGTCCTACAGGTAGTATTGCTCTTGCTTTTTGTCTGGGGAAAGCAGGACCTACAGGAACTGCTGAAAGGATGAGAACTCAGTTCCTCTGTCTGTTCATGTTCTCTTTGCTGCTGCCTGAGTGCAGTCCTCGCTGGCTGAGCAAGACCCCCACAGACAATGCTCCTTGGGACACCTGAATCAAGTGGGCTAGAGTCCAGGACTCCTCTGAGCAGGGAGCACATCTCAGAGTCTTGACTTCCCAGGAAAAGCCTGTGGGAGCATTACTTGGTGCATGAGTTATTGAGTATAATGTACTTGCGTGTAAGAGAATTGAAATGTCCTTTAGAAAGTTTGAGGAACAATTACTAAAAACACAGACTCTTCCAGTGCACATGAGTGGACTGTGGAGCAGTGATGAGGACATGTGGTAAAAGGTCTATTTTTTTTCCTTAAAGTTCAACAGGCTCCCAAGATGGTCCTGTGAGCAATCCCAGCAGCAGTAATAGCAGCCAGGACTCACTTCACAAAGCCCCCAAGAAGAAGGGCATTAAGTCCTCCATTGGCCGTTTGTTTGGCAAGAAGGAAAAGGGACGACCTGGACAAACTGGCAAGGAATCACCAGGACAAGGTGGGTGGGTTTGCAGCAGCCATTCTAACCATTAGGAGTGGGAAGAGCGTTAGTTTTCTGCTGTGAGCCTGCCATGTATGAGCAGTTCCCACACGGAGTCAAGGCTCAGCATTCTCCAGGGAATAGCTTCTGCCTAGGTATGATCCAGAGAACAATTCTGAGCATTCATTTGCCCTGAATGATTAGCCCTTCACAGATGTAGGTTTGCTCACTTAAACACTGTTATATGTTGTTTGCTTAGAAACTTAGCCTTTAGAAATTATTTAGCTTTGTACCTGTAAAGAACCTTCCACCTATTTGTAAAAACACATAACTCTGCCATCTTAATTTACTCTCCATTTGGGGGCTTTTCTACTTCTTTGTAGCTGGTGTTTCAGAGACAGAAAATTCATCTCAAGATGCCTTGGGTCTTAGCAAATTGGGAGGACAGGCTGAAAAAAATCGTAAGCTTCAAAAAAAGTAAGTTTTTGTTATTTCTCCATCTGACTGAGCAGTTTTCAGAGTTAACTTTAATATTTAGCTGTTTTTAAATATAATACGTAGCTATGTATAAACATTGTCTTTTAAAAGATTAACCTAAAAAAGTGATGGCAAATATCTCATTGATACAGTAGCCTGCTTCAGCACGCATGCCATGGGTTCATCCCACTGATCTAAGCTTCTTTTTTTTTTTTTTTTTTTGCGACAGGGTCTCACTTTGTAGTTCAGGCTGGCCCTGAGCTCACTACGTAGCCCAGGCAAGCCGCCGCGAACTCAGCAATCCTCCTGTCTCTGCCTCCCGAGTGCTGGGATTACAGGCGTGAGCCACCATGCCCGGCATTGTGGTATGAGGTGTTGATTGTTGGTGGGCGTGAGTCTTCACGCCCAGCATTATATGTGGTTACTGGGGATCGAACTCAGGACCTTGCGCTTGTGAGGCAGGCACCGGAACCACTGAGCTAACCCTCTGGCCCCATGATCTAAGCTTCTTTTAATATATGTGCTCCTGAAGCGAGCACCTAAAGTCTCTTTTAAACCATAATGTCTGGAGGACTGAGGCCATTTATGAAATTTTGAAAGAACTCACACATTCCCAGTCCATCTTTGTGAAGCTGTCTACTGAGGTGATAGAACGGGTGAGAGTTGGGCTTGACCATTCGAGCTTTGGGGTCTGAATCTTGATTCCTTCTCAGAGTAGCCTGTGTCTCTAATAAAGATACTTGGTTTCCTTTGTACTGCAGTTTTCTTATCTGTAAAGTTACAGTTACAGTCGTTTTGAACAAAAGAGCACAGGCACTGGCAGTGCCCTGACAGAAAGATACACGGGAATAGTGGGTATGTGTCTCTGACGTAGGATAGGTTGTATAAGCCAACCACACCCAAAACCAGAGGGAGGGAGGGAAGCAGGTGAACTAAATAGGTTGAGACTGTCTCCCAGGAGCTGATGAATAAAAAATAAAACTTTCTGCAACAAAGTAGTGTGTAAAATCTAAAAGATAAATTTTGAACATGATAGTATAGAAAGACATCAAAAGCCTAAGATAAGACGGCCATACTGATCTTGAGAAAAGGTGAGAGTTCACTGGCTCTTTTGTAAATTTGATTATGAGAAACATCATGTGGCCCTCCCTAAGGTCCCTTGAGAAGTCAGCACTCCCTGGAACTCAGGATGCAAAGGCCCTGGTCCCAAAGTTACACTACAGCTCCAGGAAACCTTCTCTGGTGGGAAGTTACAGAATTTGTGTCATTTTAGTTTTCTTCTTGTAATTCATAATGACTTTTTTAAAAAAACCCTTTTATTAGTGCACGTTTGCAGCACATAATGATTGCATTCATTCTAGGGAATTGGTATATGTACATAACAGATTTCAGCTTTTTTTTTTCTACTATCAAGTTCAACTTTTACCTTTTAGACTTTACACACACTTTTTGTTGCAGAAAGATTTTTTTATTCATCAGCTCACTGGGAAGCAGTTTCAGTCTATTTAGTTCACCTCTTTCCCTTCCTCCCTCCCTCCCTTCCTCCCTCTGATTTTGGTTGTGGTCGGGTTATGCAACCCATTCTACATCAGAGACACACACTATTCCATGTATCTTTCTGTCAGGGCTTTGCCAGTGCCTGTGCTCTTTTGTTCAAAGACCTGGGCTTTCATCATTAGCATGGCCAAAAAGAAAAAAAAAAATCTAAAATGTCTCTTCCAACTCTGTGTGTGTGTGTGTGTGTGTGTGTGTGTGTGTGTGTGTGTGTGTGTAGGGTGCTAGAGATCAAACATAGATCCTTGTACATGCTAGGCAAGTGCTTTGCCAATGAGCCACACTTAGCCCTCAGTCTCTAATTTTAAAGGCAGGCAGGAAGCTTGCCATATCATTTTGCATTACAGCAGATGTACTGTGTATGTGTGGGGGGTGTTTTTTTTTTTTTTTTTTTTTTTGAGAGAGTATCTCACTGTGTAACCCAGGCTTGCCTTGAACTCATTAGGTAGCCTAAGCTGGCCTCAAACTCATGGCAATTTCTTGCCTCAACCTTCTAAGTACAGAGATTACAGACATATGCCACCATACCCAGCATTAAAGCAGATAGTTTTAAAAATCACCCCTGGTGTCTGCTGTTTGATTCTATGGGAGAAGCTGTAATTTGCAGAGAAGGAACTCTGATTGTATCGTAAGCAGAGCAGTCTAGTGACCCAGCCACCCTCTGCAAAGGACCCCAGGTTGGCTTTGCTCCCAGGTTGACAGGGAAGCATTGAAATGCAATGTGTCATAGCCCAGGAAGTAAACAAATAACAGTAGAAGCCAAAGGGATATTCTAGCACCAACACATCACTCACATGCTCTTAGTGGATATTCAATGTGACTAGATGATGAGCATTCTGGAAAGAGTCCTGTCACTTCCTGGTTACTGTGCATTTGTTTGCTCTTTTTTTTTTTTTTTTTTGAGACAGGGTCTCACTTTGTAGTTCAGGCTGGCCCTGAGCTCACAATGTAGCCCAGGCAAGCCTTGAACTCAGCAATCCTCCTGTCTCTGCCTCCCGAGTGCTGGGATTACAGGCATGAGCCACCATGCCCAGCTGTTTGCTCTTTTTAGAATTTTTCTTCTCTCTTCTTTTCTTTTTTCTTTTTTTTTTTTTTTTTTTTTGAGACAGGTCCCATAGGTCGTCCAGGTTGACCTTGGCACACTGGGATTATAAGTCTCTGTAACCTGGCTTGGTTACCTTATTTTTGGCTTTGGGGCTGATGGCTACAAGAGTCTTGTTATTGAGAAAACTGAGCAGTAAAAGAATGAATGTTGCTGAAGCTTAAATGTTCTGCCATATTTATGTTTGTGGTTGTAGTAGAGTAGGGTGGTTCTCTTATTAGAGATCATATGGGCAATCAGCAAATGAGTAAACACTATGTAACTGTTTAGTTCTTACAAGTTACAGATTTGGAAAAATGGCTATCTGCGCTAAGTATTCTTAGTAGAAAACAAAAGAAACCCAGGCCCAAGATCCAGTGGGGGAAAAAAAAAGAGGTAGTTGTTTGTATCACAAAGAGCCAGAGTGGAGCTGACTACAGGTGTCTGCAGGTTCCACATTCTGCATCTTACCACAGGGGCCTGCACCTTGGGAACAGCTCCACCACCACCCTCCCAAGAAAACCCAGGCTCTAATGTGCCCATCTGTGGTGTAGCCTGGGTTAGGTGGCTAGTCTCATAGATCACAGACTGTCTGGTAAGGAGGGAGCTATGTGCAAGTGCAGCTTGGGCTAACAACCCAGCCAGGGACTCTGGTATTTGTTTCCTGACATTCCAGGACTTTTCCATGCATCATCCTGCTTCCACTGCCTTCACACTGCTGCCTCTGCACTCTGTGCCTCTCTAAGCACTTGCAGTCCTGTCCAGGAGTGAGGTGCAGAGCAGTGCACACCTTCATTCCTTGTTCACAGTGCATGTGTGTTAGGTACTTTACAAAGCGATTACAACTGGTGGAGTGGCATGCACCTTTAATCATCCCAGCTACTTGGAATGTTGAAGCAGGAGGATACACAAGTTGCTAACCTTAGCAATTTAGTGAGAAACTGGCTCAAGATAAAAAAAAAAAATAAAAATGGCTGAGGATTTACTTCAGTGGTAGAGCACTTGGTTTCATCCCCAGTACCATAAAAAACCCAGGTCATTGTTGGAGTGCTAAGGACATAGTATCTCTGTAGTCCACTTGAGTGTGACCACAATCTAGAAGCCCTCCTGACCTGCAGTAGTTCTTGTCCTCCTTGGCCTGGCTAGTGTCCAGAACAGACTTTTTTTTTTTTTTTTTTTTTTTTTGAGACAGGGTCTCGCTTTGTAGTTCAGGCTGGCCCTCTGCTCACTATGTAGCCCAGGCAAGCCTCGAACTCAGTAATCCTCCTGTCTCTGCCTCCCAAGTGCTAGGATTACGTGAGCCACCACGCCCGGCACTCTGGTATGTGGTGTTGATGGCTGGTGGGCGTGAGTCACTACGCCCAGCATTGTATGTGGTTACCGGGATCGAACTCAGGACCCTGCGCTTTCGAGGCAGGTGCCGGAACCTCTGAGCTAAATCTCCGGCCCCCCAGAACAGACTCTTAATGTTACTGAAGTTCACATCTTTGCCTTGAAATTGATTTACGCTGCTCTCTGTGTGTGTGTGTGTGTGTGTGTGTGTGTGTGTGTTTAAATGAGTCATAGCATCTCTCTTGCCAGGCTCAGCAGTGTCAGCAGTGTTGTGGGATCAACTGCTACTGCTTGTACAGATGAACACACTTCTGCTGATCCGGTTTTTTTTGTTTTGTTTTGTTTTTGCAGTACTGGGGATCAAACTTGCACCCTTATGCTTCCAAAATAGGCACAGTATCACTTGAGTTAAATCCCTGGCCTGTGTTGTTGGTTTTTGAAACTGGGTCTCACTATATAGTTCTGGTCTCTCCTTGAATTCACAGTGATCCTCCTGCTTCTGTCTCCTAAGGCTGAGATTGCAGGCATGTACCACCATGCCTGGCAGATCTCAGTTTCTTTATGGTTGCTTTACTGGTTTCAATTAGGAAGTCTCTTTTTTTTTCTCCACCCTGGGATATTAAACTATTTACTGCCTTCTCTGGTACAAGTACTCCCTGGTGGTTGTTCCTGGCAGTGCAAAAATGACTTAAGAAATTTACAGTTGAAATTTTACATGAAACATTTTATTTAGGAGCATAAGCTTTAATTGTAATAGACTTTAAGACAGTTTTAAGAAAAGCCTATTGTTATAACCCATTATTTATCTTTAGAAGTTTCTATAAAATATTCTACACAAATAATTGTAGAAAAATAACTGACTAAAAAGAACTAAGAAATTTAAAACATGATGGAGGAGTGTTAATGAGCTATAGAGCTCAGTAGTAGAATATGTGCTTAGCACATGTGAGGCCCTAGGTTCCATCCCCAGCACCATATAAAAAGGAAAGGAAAAAGCTAAATGCAGTTGCACATGTCTGCAACCCTAGTGCTCTACAAGGCTGACGCAGGAAGATGACAAATTCAAGTCTAGCCTAGGTGATTTACTGAGACCCTGCCTCAAAAATTTAAAAAAAGGGCTGATTGTGTAGCTTAATTCAGAGGGCCTACATTCAGTCCCATCCTTCAAAAGAAGAGGAGAGAGAAACTGAATGACTGACTGAGACTGACTTGGGGTATTTGTGCACAACATACCTGTCCTCTCTGTTCTAATGCCATCCTCTCTTCTAGGCGGGTAAAGTTTCTTTTTTAAAAAATGTTATAGGTAAGCAGTTTATAAATAAGATAAAGGAAAAAAAAGAAATAAGATGAGACTTTCGATTATGCTGTTAGTCTTTCACACAAAAACGGACAAGTCACTTTTGAGATGCTAGTATAGTAAAACTGTGACTTAGATGTTTGAAAATAAATCACATATGATACTTCCATTCACATCAAGATACAAATGGCAAGACTCCCCTGCCCACTTTCCTGCAGCACAGCTGTAGTGTTGTCTGAGTTTCTGTGCTCGTGATATATTCTGCATTGAATAAGATGTTGGAATTTCTGGCCCTCTAAAGAACAGACCTTAGGTTAAAACCACAGGGTGACCGAGTGATTTAATTTGTCAAGTACTTATTTAGCTAAAGAGAGATATACAGTAGAAACTGTCACCTGTTACTTGTTTGCTATATTAGGTGATAACATTTTTTTTTTTTTAACTTGTTTTGAGACAGGGCCTTGCCTTGTAGCTCAGGCTGTCCCTGAGCTCACTATGTAACCCAAGCTAGCCTTGAACTCACTGTAATCCTTCCTGCCTCTGCCTTCTGAGTGCTGGGATTACAGGTGTGAGCCACCATGCTTGGCATTGTGATATGTGTTACCAGAACTTGGGATGCTAGCCAGGTAGACAGTGGAACCACTAAGCTAAATTCCCAGCCCAATAACATTTTTATTGTTAAAAATCTGCATTGCAGCTGGGTGTGTGGTGCACACTTCTAATCTAAGCACACAGAGACTGGCTACACAGTTTGAGGCCAGCCTGCACTATATAGCAAGACCTTGTCTCAGCACCAAACCCCACCCTCAAGTGAACGCTTTCTTTTTTAAGACTCTCATAAAGATAGGTATGGATCTCTAAACTAAGGTGTGGTTTCCTCTTCCTAGACAGTTTTTCTTCATTGTTTAAAAAAGGAAGCAGTAGTTATGTTTTCCCCTGATTGTCCTATTGCCTTGGAAAAATTCTGCTTGGGTTTTTTAAGTTGGTAATACTTCTTAAATTCTCTGTATTAATAGTGATTTGATTGGTAACTATGGAACCTCTTTAACATTGTTTTTACTCAGGCATTCTCCATAGCATGTATGAAACTGGCATTATAAGAATGGTGTTAATATCATCAAAACTGTAGAAGATTAAAGGAAATGAGAATACCTATTATTATGCTTTTGAAAATGCTCAAAGAGAATACTTTATTAACTTGTTGTATGTGTAGCAGTGATTCTTTAAGTTGAATGTCTTCTTTTTCATAGACATGAGTTGCTGGAGGAAGCCCGGAGGCAAGGCTTACCATTTGCGCAGTGGGATGGGCCAACGGTGGTTGTATGGCTGGAGGTATATCCCTCTAATTCTGAGTTGGGTATGCTACATGATGCAGACCTGTTGTTATGTCTCCTGTCTGTTCCTGATGTTCTGGCCTCTTCGTTCTCATTTCCAGCTCTGGGTTGGGATGCCAGCCTGGTACGTGGCTGCCTGCAGAGCAAATGTGAAAAGTGGGGCCATCATGTCAGCCCTGTCAGACACAGAGATCCAGCGGGAGATTGGCATCAGCAACCCCCTGCACAGACTGAAGCTGCGGCTTGCCATCCAGGAGATCATGTCACTAACCAGCCCATCTGCCCCACCTACATCGAGAACGGTGCGTTTGCAGAGGCTCTGTGTATTCTCTGCGGAGAAGGCAGGCAGGCCCCCATGAAGGCAGTGGCCTGCTAACATTGCTCCCCTGGTGCTTCCTAATCATATCCAGGGTGATTTCAATTTAAAATTTCAGTACAACCCATAACTTATGGGAATTGAGTGGTCATAAGAAACTGTACCCAAATGCTTGTATAAAACCTGGCTTAGAAAGGCCTCATTTAAAAACTGAGGCTTGGGCTAGGTGGCAGTGCACCTGCCTCACAAATGCAAGATCCTCATTTGGATACCTGGTACTGCAAAAAACAAAAACAGGCTTTTTTTTTTTAGAAAGAAAATTGATTGTCACAAACTTAAATATGAATTTGTCAATTCAGTAAGTCTGAAGACTTCTTGAGAAAGGAAAAATCTTAAGTAATGTTTTACACTTCTTGAATTTCATTTTCTATTTCATGATTCAAACTAAATGATAGCTCTTGTACTGTATATAAAAATATTTGCTAGGAGGATTGCTGAGTTCGAGGTTTGCCTGGGCTATGTAGTGATCTCAGGGCCAGCACAAACTGCAACGTGAGACCCTGTCTAAAAAAAAAAAGAAAAAAATTTGCTAAGCAAATACACAGATTTTAAAATGTACAGATAAGCCCAGGATGGTATGGATGGACCTTCATGTGTTTTCGAGGGAGTGAAAAAACACCTGGCTCCTGGTACCTAAGCTAGAAGTGGGGTTGTGTTGCCCTTACTTTTTTATGTCTGGCTTCCTTCCTGCAACATTCTGTGTATGAGTGCATCTGTGTCATTTCACGTGTAGGCAGGAATTAAAGAGAAACTTTATATGTCCACTGCAGAGTTTGGGCCCTTCCAGGCACCTCAGAGGTACCCATGAAGTACAGCTGACATGTTAATAAGGGACGGTCACTACCTCTTCAGTGGTTCCTGGAGAGTTCTAACCTTCTCTTCTTAGTCGACATTTTTTTTCCTACAAAAACTAAAGCAGGAAAAACAGTGAGCTCACTGGGTACACTGCGGCTGATATGTCACTGTGGGACCAGCAGGTACTTCCTGTCTTAGGAGATGCAGGTGTCTGCCCAACAACCTATACTCACACAGGTCCTCTCCACTTAGAGAATCTTGAAGAGCCCTCAAACAGTTTCCTGCTAACTATTCTGATGAAACTTTAATGGTTATTAGGAGATAAGGGCAGACCAGCTCCTAATTTGCAAACGTCAGGGGTTTTTCATTTGTTTGTTCTGTTCATTCTTCTGCTTTAGAGAAAAAACAAACTCTTAGAGCTTTGTAGAGTAGCAGGCCAAGGTCTGGCTTGTAGCCCTCCATAGCTTTCCCAAGAAAAAGTTGAGATTTTGTTGTTTGTTAGAGAATTATGAAAATGAACAATAAACCTTTGTTCTTACCTGTGGCTCAGAGAGCTCTCTTCCTGGTGGAATGCTTTTTAAACAGGACCAATCTATTTCCTAGTTGTTTTCACATTTGTGTGGCCTTGCTAGAAAGAAAAATGCTCTGTGGCTTTTCCAAAACATTTAAGAATCCTCTTCCAAAAGGGAGCTTCTGTGATTCAGTTTAATGAGTACTGACAACTAAATCTCACTTTGGGCAGTCTTGCCATGCTATCAGATACAAACACAGAAATTGTTCTCCTGGGGAGATGACAGTGGACCAGCAGGGTGGCCATCAGTCTCATGTCTGGCTGTGATGGTGACATGATGCTATTGTTTTTGGATTATTTTGAGAGCTCTCCTATGGGGCTCACTATCCTGTGCCCTGGCCTCTTGGGTTCCCCCAAGCTTTGGATCATCTGTTGAAAGCAGTACCAGGAGGCCTAGGCAAGAGCTTTCTGTTGTTAGCCTGTGTTTGAGTGAGACTACTTTTTGTTTCATTTTGTGTTTGTTTTGTTTCATGGTACTGGAGCCCAACTAGGGCCTTGGGAGAGCTAGGGAAATACCCTATCACAAGCTACACCTCCAGTACAGTGAGACCATTGTAAATACTGTATTTTAAATCAGTTACTGGAGAAAGAAAATTTTCAGAAGTATCGAATGTGTTCTCTTATACATACCGGTAAACATGATATCCATACCAACAGTGCTATTAACAAGGAATGGTTAGTCTTTCAAAGGGGATGGATGAGTTTGTGTTAGTGATCTCTTATTTTCTCTGTGGAGTTCTGAAATGAAAAAGTGCAAAGTGTGACCTTTGCCTCATGGCTCCTTTTCTGTGTCAGTGCCTTATATGTATGCCCCTCTCCTCTCTGTCACGCTTCCCTTGCCCTGGATGTGGCTGGTGCACTGGGGTCACCATAGACCACAGGAAATGTCTGGTTAACACATGAAGAGATGGAAACACTCGCAGCCACGCCGCAAACGGTTAGTCAGCCCCAAAGCTTGTGCTCCAAAGTGCATTTGCCACTCTAGACCAACTGGATCCTTTGTCTTTTTGTTGAAAACAAATGTGTTATTTTGCTTTCATGTGTTTCAGATACATATTCTTTTTAAGTTGTTATTATATAGAGTCAGATTTGCATTTTTAAGGTATTTTACAGGAAGTGAACAGTTGGTAGACTTGCCCCATTTAGAGAAGATATAAATAATATACCTTGCTTTTTGGAGAGACCTCAGTTGAACACTCTGTTGTGATCACCTAACCCCACTTTCTCCTTTACAAGTGTGCTTGGCATGGAAAGTGTCTGCTCATTGCATGGAAATTTGAAATTGTTGATTTTGCATGAGTTTTGCATGCTGCTTTTGTATTTTGAATATTTTTCAGTCAGTCAAGATGCACTTTCCTTGCAGAGTTAATTTGCTTGTACTACTAAAGCTCACTAATACTAATAGTTATGTTCTTTTGCATTCCTAACCACGTAACATCAGGAAGATGAGGAGGGAAGCTGGGCTCAGGTTGGAGTCTTTCTATAATATTTCTTCACTCTGTGTAGCAACAAAAAGCAATTGAGTATGTAAATTTGTATAATTTACTTTAGTGGATGTTTTTAGCATCTTGATTCACTCATAATATTAATGACTTGAAACAGTCAAACAAAGCACAGGTTTAAAGAGTACGTCTCATGGACAATTTTGAACATTTCTTGTGTGGAGTCATAATAGTTACTTTTAATTAACATAGATTATTTTATTTATTAATAGAACTCCTTTACACAAAGTCCTTGGCTTAGGCAGCTCCTAAGATTATGTACGTTAGCTCCCTGGTGGGATTGCTTTAGTTACAAGATCTACTGGTGGAAAAATCATGACATGTACTTCCAAACCCAAAAGTTGACACAGGCCTTTCCTTTTACGTCTTTGTATTGGTGTTTTACTAGGTACTGTACTACTACTGTATAAAGATCTTACTGATAGCATTCTCAGAAATTAAGCCTCTATCACTTTGTGGATGTTGACATTTCCTAATTTCACCTCACGGGAAGCCCTGCCTTGCTTGTTTTACAACCTCTGCATTCAAATGACTTGATTAAATTCCCACCTTCCCCCTGTCCCTGTGGGCCTTTCGTGGGCACAGTACACTTCCAGGGGCTCACAGTTCTTGAGCTTTTCACAATGGCAAAGTCAGGATTCAGAGGCCCAAAAGAGTTAGCATATATCTCAAAACAAGTATAAATAACTTTAGACTGGAATTTTCCTGATTACAAAATAATGGTTGAGGGGCCGGAGATTTAGCTCAGTGGTTCCGGTGCCTGCCTCGCAAGCGCAAGGTCCTGAGTTCAATCCCCCGAAACCCCATACAATGCTGGGTGTGGTGACTCACACCCAACAGCAATCAATACCACATATCACAGTGCTGGGCATGGTGGCTCATGCCTGTCATCCCAGCACTCGGGAGGCAGAGACAGGAGGATTGCTGAGTTCGCGGCGGCTTGCCTGGGCACCATAGTGAGCTCAGGGCCAGCCTGAACTACAAAGCGAGACCCTGTCTCAAAGAGCAAAAAAAAAAAAAATAAAATAAAATAAAATAATAAAATAAAATAAATAAAATAAAATAAAATAAAATAAAATAAAATGGAAGAGAGGAACTACTTACTACCTGTGAGTTTTCTCTTCCTCAATTTAGGGACTCCACCTCTGGATTAATCACCTAAATTAACCTAGTTAGACTAGGTCTTTTATAAGACCAATAATGACCATCAGTGATTTATACAGTGTGTTTCATAATTACTTAAGTTTTAGTATATTTAACATGACAAAGTAAAACATGGTCAGCACTGCAGTATGAAATTGCCAGCATAAGAGACATGAAGTGTAATTAAATAAGTTAGCGTTCACTTTGCACTGTAGAACTATATGAAGGGATCATGCAGAAGATTCCAGACTTACTCCACGTGCAGAGTCTAGCAGAAGCTCAGTGCACTTTCCTACCATTCTCTCCCAGATGGAGCTACTAGGACAGCTGTGCACTATGCTTGCCCTTTGCTGGCCTGGAGTCCCTTGGCTCTTACCTAAGGGGAGATTTAAGCTTGGGAAGAAACACTGAGATGTAGTCAAAACCATTCTCTTAATAGATGTAAGATAGTATTGGCTATGTATGAAGACTGTGCCACCTGCCTGGAACTGCCGGTGAGGAGAAAAGCCACAGTCCCACCCTCACAGAACTCACACTTTACTGAGCATGAAGCTGGGGTTGATTTGCTCAGTATGCTTGGGAATATGAGGTCCCTTTGCATAGGTCCTTCAGAAGGTGGTAGCAATAGCCCAGGAGAGGAGGAGGTCTTCCTGAAACTTGAGTCTAAGCTGCTGAAATCCACATTATCAGCGACTTCAGAAGAGTTTCCAAGAATATATTGAGTAAGCAGAGAATGAGGGCTTGCTGCTGTGCAGTCTTTTATTTGGAAAATTTCTTCTGCCAACTGAAAAATACATAGCAGGACAGAAAACACCAAATATTTAGGTTATAAATACTAGGCCCACGAGAATAAGGATTGAAGAACTGAATCATGATAATACTGTTAGGTATCTTAATGGTTACCAAAGTGTTTGGTGTATTTCCACTTGTTTAAAGAAAGTTATGAATCCTTCTTTTCTGTTAGAATTTGGACATTCTTCTTAGCTGAGTCATTTCCTTCCAGCTTGACAAATAACAGATTAGATTGGAGGCCATTGCTTTAAGACAAACATGGAGCCCTGGCATGATGGCTCACACTTGTAACCCTAGCACCTCAGAAGGGTGAAACAGGAGGATCATTGGGTTCAAGGCCAGCTTGGGCTACATAGTGAGTTCAAGGCTAACCTGTACTGTATAATGAGACCTTATGTCAAAAAAGAAGAAGAAAAAAGAAATGACAAACATGGATCCAGATGTCATGGTCACACCTGTAAGCCCAGCTACTCAGGAGGAAGTCAAGTTAGAGAACAAACCTAGTTAGACCCTGTTATAACTTAATAAAGTAAAATAAAGGACTAGTGATTTTGCTCAGGTTAGAGTGTTTGCCTAGCATGTGTGAGATCCAGAGGAGGATGGTTGGTGGCTGAGTTTTTATTTCTAAAGGTTCCTCAACATACCTGGAGGATTCCTGGAAACATAATCTTTCTTAGCTGGAGAATGTGGTGAACCTTTTTCTGTTAGGTACTTGTATATAATGTGTATTTTTCACTGTATAGATCTTGGACATATTCTGTGAGGTTTACCCCTAAGGATTGTATGGGATTTATTGCCATTATAAATGATATTTTTTAACACATATTTCCAGTTAATTTCTTATACTTAGAAATGTAGTTAATTTTTATGTATTGATATATCCAGCAACTTTGCTAAATTAATGTTTAAATCTTGATAGCTACTGCATAAACTCCTTTTCAACTTTGATAACTATGTCATTTACAAATAAAGAGAGCTTGATTTCTTCCCAACTCTCATCTGTTTTGTATCTTTTTCCTGCTGTTACAGTGGCCAGGACTCCAGCACAGTGCTGAACATAAGCAGTGAAAGTGGACACCCCTTTCTTCTTTGTGTTCAGGGAGGCATTCAGCCCCTCACCGCTGAGGAAGATGTTAGCTCCAGGCTTTTCGTAGATGGCCCTTAACAGGTTGAGGCAGTTGTCTTTCATTCCTAGAATACTGGGAGTCTCATAAATGAATGATGTATCTTGTTGCACATGATTGAGATATTAATGGTTTTATCTATCTCTTGATAGGGTATCTCTTTGTTTCCCCCTCAGTTGTTGAACTAACCTATTCCTGAGACAGTAAACCCATTTGACATGATACCTCATTTTTTATGGAGTTCAGGCTAGTTCCAAACTCACAATACTCCTGCCTCAGCCTCCTGAGTGTGGGATTACAGGCAGGCATCACCCTACCAGACAAAAAGATGTACATCCTGAAGCCAGATGTGATGGTGCACCCCTGTAGTTCCAAATACTCAGGAGGCTGAGATGCAAAAGTCACTTGAGCCCGGAAGTTGGATGCTATAATGTGCTTTGCCAGTTGGGTGTCCACACTAAGATTAGCATCAATGTGGTGACTCCTTGCCTGGAAGCATGGATAGCCACTACACTTAGCTTGGGCAATGTAGTGAGACCTCTGTCTTGAAAAGTTGAGTAAATATTCTGTAAGATATGTCTAGGTTAGGTTGATTGATAGTGTTGTTTCAGCCTATATGCTTCCTGAATTTTTTCCTTGTCTTTCTCCTTTCTTTTTAAATTGGTTTGTTCAGTTATTAAGAGATGAATGTTGAAGTCTTCCAAGTTTAATTGTGTGTTTCTGTAGGTAGTCTTATTGTTGGTTTTTCTTTTATAATTTGCTTTTACTGATTTTTAAATATATTTGTTATTTAGAGAAACAAAGTATTAAAAATAAAATCAAAATCAGCCAGAGCTCATTTTAATGATTTGAATTGATTCTTCAAACTTGTTCATGAGTCGTGATCATTTTTTATTCTTATACTATTAAATTAAAAATTGTCAGGGAACTTATAGTGAGATATGATTTTACTGTAGTTTGGTAAATAAACTTATCACAAATCATAAAATTACAATGATATGGTTCCTTTTGTATAAAACTTCTAACAAATTTAAAAGGTAGGAATGGGACATCAAGTTATTCGGAAATTGTAAAGAGCAATGTTATTGTTAATTTAGCCTTTGAGAATGTGGTCTAGATAAACTAGGGTGAACTGATGTCACCCATTTATTGAAAGCAGACACTTGCATATGGGGACATGAACCATGAGTGGATCGGCAACGAGTGGCTGCCCAGCCTGGGCCTCCCTCAGTATCGCAGCTACTTCATGGAGTGCCTGGTGGATGCCCGGATGCTGGACCACCTGACTAAGAAAGACTTGCGGGGACAGCTCAAAATGGTTGACAGTTTTCACAGGTGAGGTAGTGCACATGGTTTTTATTGATGGGCTAAGAGATTTTTCACAGTTGCCACCTATAAATAATCTCTTATTTTTGTAAATAGAAACAGTTTCCAGTGTGGAATTATGTGCCTGCGAAGGTTAAATTATGATCGAAAAGAACTGGAAAGAAAAAGAGAAGAAAGTCAAAATGAAATAAAAGGCAAGTACATTATGCTTGATGGATGTAGCGCATGCCTGTTGCCTGCCAAGCAGTTCAATGATTACCTATTTTAAAAAAATGCAGGAGCCAGCTGAGGTGGCACACACCTCTCATCCTGGCACTCTGGGAGGTTGGAGCAGGAGAATTACAAGTTTGAGCCCAATCTAGGCAACTTAAACTTAGCAAAACCTTTTCTCAAAGTAAAAAATACAGAATGTCTAGGGATATAGCTCAGTATAAAAGCCCTAGGTTTATTCTCCAGTAACTTCAAAAAAAAAAAAAAAGTCAAGGGCTGAGGATGTGGCTTAGTGGTAAGGCATTTGCTTAGCATTTGCATTGCTCTGGGTTTGATCTCTAGTACTACAAAAAGATAAGCAGTGTAACCACACATTTTGGCAGGCGTGGTGGCACAGAGCTGCATCCCGGCTTTTGGAGAATGTTTTTAAAACTGTCTTTTTAAAATGAGAGACTTATTAAGATGTTCAACATAAGCAAAGGTTCAAGATTAGAAGCAAAGGGTTTGTACTGGCCTGAACAAGGTATCTGAACTGTCATGGTCCCAGCTTCTTTCATGGTAGAGAAGCATTTCAAGATAATTTGGGGGCTGCATAGGAAACAGGCTCATCATACATGCTAGGTGATTGAGTTCTTAACATTCTTCTGCGTTTGGACTGCAGGCCCTCAACCTGTTCTTTGTTTCTTGTAGTGCTAGGAATTGAACCTCAGGCCTCAGGCATGCTAGGCAGGTACTCTGGCCTTGGTCCCCAGAAGACAGTCACCATGTTTTGTTCCCTGAATATACAATATACATAATCTTATTGTGACCCCAGTGTTCATTAGGGGAGGAGTCCTAAGGGGAAAGTTTTTATTAGAATGGGACAAAGCCAAACACCTGTGTCTAGGTGCTGTGTCTATCAGCATTTGTGGGGATGGTGTCTGTTTTCAGGAACTGAAGGATCAGGATCCATGCTAGGGATCTTTCCCCTGCACTATAGGATGTGTATGATGAAGAGGATTTTTGAAGCCACATTTACAATTGCTTTGTTCTTTCACAGATGTGCTCGTTTGGAGCAATGATCGAGTGATTCGCTGGATCCTATCCATTGGCCTTAAAGAATATGCAAACAATCTCATAGAGAGTGGTGTGCATGGCGCACTTCTGGCCTTAGATGAAACCTTTGATTTCAATGCACTGGCACTGTTGTTACAGATCCCGACGCAGAATACACAGGTGACATTAGGGCTTGTCCCTGTGCCCACTTTGTCAGTATTCAGTTAGTTCTTCTGTGGCGATAAACATATAGTTGTTCATTTGAATGAAGAGAAAACCCCATACAACTAGTAATTTCTTTCCACAACTAATCTATAATATAACAGTTAAGAGATCGGGTGTGTTCAGGATGGTATGGTTGTGGACAATAGTCCAAAATCAACAGATGCTTGATTTTTAACTCTTTGTAATCTTTCCATTTAAAGTTGCAAATATATGAATCTTAACTTTGTTTTACAAATTGTAATGTGTAAGATCCTTCAGATATATTTAGTTGTTGTTTTGTTACTTCAGGCTCGAACTGTCTTGGAAAGAGAGTTTAACAACCTTTTGGTCATGGGGACTGACAGAAGGTTTGATGAAGTAAGTTTTCAGCTTATTTTCTCCCCTCAGTGCTAGATAGGGCTTCATACATGTCAGGCAAGTGTGAACACATGCATAAAACAGATTGCAGACTGTGGTCAGCATCTTAAGTTTTGTTTTGGGGACAGTTGAATGTCCTGCTCTAAACCCTGTATTTGGGAAGGTTTATTTCAGAAGTATGTTAAAGTTCCTCTCATGCTAAATCATAATTCACATGTTCCCACACATTAAGATTCTTTTCTGTGGGCTGGAGGGTTAGCTCAGTGGTTCTGGTGCCTGCCTCGCAAGCGCAAGGTCCTGAGTTCGATCCCCGGTAACCACATATGATGCTGGGCCTGGAGACACGCCCACCAACAATCAACACCGCCTACCACAATGCCAGACATGGTGGCTCACGCTTGTAATCCCAGCACTCGGGAGGCAGAGACAGGAGGATTGCTGAGTTCGCGGTGGCTTGCCTGAGCACCATAGTGAGCTCAGGGCCAGCCTGAACTACAAAGCGAGACCCTGTCTCCAAAAAGCAAAAAAAAAAAAAAGATTCTTTTCCAGGCCAGAGATTTAGCTCAGTGGTTCTGGTGCCTGCCTAGCAAGCACAAGGTCCCTGGTTTGATCCCTGGTAACCACATACAACAATACTGGGTGTGGTGACTCACGCCCACCAGCAATCAGTACCACATACCACAGTGCCAGGCATGCTGGCTCACTCCTGTAATCCCAGCACTCAGGAGTCAGAGGCAGGAGGATTGCTGAGTTCAAGGCTTACTTGGTCTACATAGTGAGCTCAGGGCCAGCCTGAACTGCAAAGTGAGACCCTGACTCAAAAAAAAAAAAAATGCATTCTGTGTCAGTAAAGTACTTTGTGCACAGTTAGAAATGAAACATGACGATGAGTGAAAGGATCACATCCCCAGTGGCCCAGGGTTATCCTCATTGCTCTCCTTAGGGCCCAGCAGGAATGTGACCGTGCTTCCTTTCATACTGAAGTTCCAATTTGAGCAGTATATTGGTAGGTCACCAGAAGGGGTTAATTAAACCAGAACAATCATGAGTTTAGCAGTAATTCTAAAGTACAGTTAACTTTCTGAGGGTGTCTGTCCTTGACTTTTTCTTTTCTTTAATTTGCCAGGATGATGACAAAAGCTTTAGGAGAGCACCTTCATGGAGAAAGAAGTTTAGACCAAAGGATATTCGTGGCCTGGCAGCCGGGTCAGCAGAGACACTCCCTGCAAACTTCCGAGTCACTTCTTCCATGTCTTCCCCTTCTATGCAGCCAAAGAAGATGCAGATGGACGGTATGTGGTGGGCCATGTAACCCACCACTTGCTGGGAGCATGTGCGCGCTAATAATTACCTAGAGTGGCCATTTAATGTGTTACAAAGCATCTGAGTTCGATTGCATGCCCAGATGTAAATGCTTCAGAGTTAATCCTAACATTTGTTTGTAAATGGTTAACAACAATAATAGAATTAAAAAAAAAAAAAAAACTTGTCTGGTTGAACCTTAGCATACTTGCCCAACTAATAAAGCTGAGTGGCCATCTGTGTTCTCAGGGGCTGAGGCTGATGCCCCTGTGGGGTCTAGTGTGTGGCAGGCAGCACTCACTTGCAAATAAAATTGCAGTGTTACACCTTCAGACCACGTGATTACTCATGGAACTTCTCCCCACACTGAAAAAAGTGGCTGAGTGAAGATTAGCACACAACTTCTAGCTTCTGTGAGCTCTTGTCACTCCTTTTTCTTCCCTCCCCTATTGTCTTTCCATATACTTAAACATGTGCACACTAAAGAAGATCAAGGAAGAAGGCAAGAGCCTTGTAGAAACTGCTAGTTCTGTTCTGCTGTCTTACCAGTGACAGATGGCAAGGCTGTGGCCTTTGCAGTGAGAGTTGGGCTGTCCCTTAGGTAACTGCTGATTGGAGAAATCAATTGGTTAAGAGTCGATCGTGGGTCCGTGGCAGATCTCAGCTGTGATCTCCTGTTTGTCCAGTAAAAGGCAATGTGCAGGGTCAAGAACTAGATGAGATCCATATTTGGCCCTGGTGCTAGCAGTTTCATGATCTTGAGCAAGTCATTTAGTTGTGCTGTGCCTCGGTTTCCACATCTTAATGTGGGCATTACAATAGAGTAATTTTGATGGTTAAATGAGTCATTAGAGTGAAGGTGACAGTCTTACTGTTACAGGGAGGCTTAGTCTCCTTCCTGATGCACATGGTTGTGCAATATAAACTGTACTGATGGGGTTGTTGCAACTTTTCTGTTGTTAGCACCTCTTGTAAGTTTTTTTCCTTCTTTCTTGCCTGTATGAAAATCAGAGAAAAATATGTTTGTATAAAATTTTTTAAAACAGCAGACTTTTGGTAATGATAGCTTTCAGGAAAATGTTTTTTAATAAACTGTATTTTTTCAGTGTTCAAAAATATAATCAAAGAGAAAAATTCAGTGTGTATTTTAACTAGCAGCTTCTTAAGAATTAACATTCCGCCCCCCAGGAGCATGCAGTTAATTTAAAAATGTTGGTATGGCCTGAGAGGGCATGCCTGTAATCCCAGTACTCAGGAGGTTGAGATAGGAAGATCATGAATTTGAGACTTAGTGTGGGCCACAAAGCCAGTTCAAGGCCAGGCTGAACTACACAGCAAGACCTCATATCAATCATAAGTAAATAAATAAATGAGCTGTGACTTGGCCTTCAACTTAATTTCCATTGGTTTACTTAGTAGTGTAAATGAGTGGTCTCTTATTTTTCCTGTACTTTGAGTTTCTGTTTCCCCATTAAGAATTGCATTTTCTCTTTAAATATTAAGAGCAATATTAACATAGCTGGATGTGGGACACACCTATAATCCCAGCACTAGGGAGGTTGAGGTAGGAGGATTGCTGAGTGTTCAAGGCCACTGGGTTACATAGTGAGTTTAAGGCCAGCCTGAGCTTCACAGGAGAGCCTGTTTCAGAATAACCAAAATGAAACAAAAATAAAGAGTAGTAGTAATGAGTTTGTGGTTTGTTTGGTTTTTGGTGGTGGTGGTGGTGGTAGGTTTTTGTTGTTGTTATTTTGGGTTTTTTTGGTGGTACTGGGAATGGAACCAGGATCTTCACACTACACTGTATCCTCAGCCCCTTTTCTTTTCTTGAGATGGGGTCTTTCTAAGTTGTCCAGGCTGGGCTTGAACTTGGAATTTGCCTGCCCTGGCCTCCCAGAATGCTAGGATTACAGGCATACACCAGCATACTTTGCATAGCAATAACTTTAGATAGATTAAAAATAAACTAGAAAAAGATCTAGAGAGTGTATTATGTAGATTTCTGTGCCCATGTTGGTAAAGTGGGTTGTTTTAATGATAATGTCAGAGAGTGAAAGGTAAATTCTGCAGGTCTCTTAGACTTTAGAATCAAGGTTTACAGTGATTTCCCAGTCTCACCAACATGACCAGCTGTCTGCCTTTTCTGGAACCATGGCAAAAAGTTCTTAAGAAGTATACCTGTGGGAAAGTAAAAACTGTACAACTGGAAGCACAAATAACTCCCAAAGATGTAGAAAGCTTTTTACCCAGTTTGTGACCAGTCTGGGCTTACCTGTTTGACCACCCAGTGTTTGTCAAACAGAAACCCGTATCTTAGTGTTCTCCATTCTTTTTTGTAGAAGCTGAGACAAGCTTTAGTCTTCTGAGAGAAGTGCTGGCCACAGCCCTGCAGCTGTGGCTCTTAACCTGTGACCCACGCCTGAGAGCAGTTAGTGCAGGGCTGCTGGTTTTCCCTCCACCCCTTCACTGCACTATTGATTCACCCCATTTTATTCTTGGAGGTATAGCTCTAGGACAGAAGGAAAATCCCAGTTAGTATATAAATGCATGGCTTAGAGAGACAGAGTGACCACCTTAAGTGGTTATATATACACTTCAAGTGATTTTCATATCGCAGGGTACTCTGTTGCTATTTTAGGGTTACATGCCAGTGCCTGACACTCCTGGGGTGGTGGGAGAACCACCTCTGGCGGCCCTCTGATGCTCTTGCCATGGCTCCTCCCTCACTCCAGCAGGTACCCGTAGGACCCCTCAGTAGGTACCACTGTAGTATGGAGATATGTGTCTTACCTGTGCCCTGTGTGATGTGTTAAAACTAACTGCACGCTGTGTTTGCACGCTTCCTCTCGCGGTTGTCGAAACAGGCAGTGTATCAGGAACACAGAGGTTGGATTCTGCTACAGTCAGGACTTACTCCTGCTAAAGCCTCCTATTGGTGAGTAGAGAGCAGCGTAATCCCTGGAGATCGTCCCTGGTACACTGTCGGTAGTGTGAAGCTGTAACCCTGACCTAGGAGTGTGGGCTCTAGACCATGATAATATAAGAATTGGGAATTTAAGAAAGACAAACAACTAGCTAAGCACCCTAATAAGGCTATTTTGGTGTTACAGTTGACCATAAAGATGTCACCGTATCCTCATTTTTGTTTTGTTGACTTATTTTCATTAGTACATGTTTGTTGTACTTAAATCCATCATGAGGAGTTGGTAGCTGTACATAACACTTCCTAATGCCTTTTACCCACCCTCTTCCCCCTCCATCGAGTCTGTAGTTTTTAAGTAAAAAATGTATTCCCGCTCTTTCCTTAAGACTGAAAATGCCTGTTCATTTTAAGTGATGATCTGCTGATACCATTGATGGGGAGATGGCAGGAGAGCAGCAGCTGAGGGAAGAGAGCCCACAGCTGACTGACACCCAGAAGCGAGAGCTGGAGTGGGGGGAGCCTCTTCCACTTTGATGTGTTTGTACACAGTGGTACACAACTGGACTTGCTTTGTTACAAATACACCCCCACCCTTCACCTACTGAGTGGGGATCCAACCCCAGGCATGTGCACTGTGTTATATCCTCAGTCTCTCTTACCCCGCTTTTTTTGAGACAGGATCTTGCTAAGTTTTCTAGTCTGTGTTCACACTTGCAGTCCTTCTGTCTCAACCTCCTGGCATGCTGGGATTGCAGACATGTGCTACCATGTACAACCGAAAGATTGCATTTTAAACACTAAGCTGCATTACCATGCTTGGGCTCTGTGTCATGGTGGTCCGGAGCTCCGTCTGATGGCAGAGGTGAAACTGGCCCATGTTCAGAGCCCCAGCTGGAGCTCTGCCTACTCTGATCAGTTTAATACCTCAGCTGGAATCTGAGGTCAGCTTTGAGGTGTTTTCATTTTAACTTTTAGAGCTGTCTATACAGCCAAGGAGCACTCTGCTTGGTGAATGCAATAGTTGGTGTTCTGTGTGGTGACACTCCAAAAGCCAGGATGCAGGAAGCCTGGGGGGACGGGGACCCAGCATGCGTGTCTGAATTTGCAGTTCTTTGCTAGGTGACTTGTATTGAGAGGTTTTTTTTGTTTGTTTTTATCTTCCAGTTTACCCACACTACTTCTACAGATGATTATGCAGCATTTTGAATCCAACAGAGACTACATTTTCAAATTCAATGGAATCTCTAATCTGTTAATATTTGTTATATGGACCCTAAGATATTTTATTACAGAGTTTTTAATTAGTGAAAAATTCATGAATACCATAGAGAAAATATTTTAGAATTTAATGTTTCTTATATTTATGTAAACTTATGACTTTTCATTTATATACTTACTTTTTCATGTATATCCAGGCTATAAATATCCTCGAGTCAATTCATGTTCTTATACCTAATTTTAGTCTTTCAAATGAATGTATTGTAATGCTTGTATGTATAAATCCTGTGAACCAATATAGGGCTTTTGTAAATTATGCACTTATTGTAATTACCACTGTTTAATTTTTTAATGATAAGCCATGACAGAGAAGATTTTACTACATTTATAAAATCGTCATGACACAAGCAATGTGCATTATCCTTTACCTAGCTCTACATCAATCATTTTAAAATAAGACTTAATTCCAGGAGGAGTTGTCATATTTTAGGGTTGACTGACCTTAACTGTACTTTTTCTAGCAAGAAATCAGAGTCTAATAAAATTGGAACTGAACGGTCACATTAAAACACTATAAAACCCTTTGGCACTGATTCCCTTTTCCTCACCCTGTCTCAGGGTTGGGGAAGCTTCTTAGAGACTGACAGAAGCTACAAGTGGGGAGCTTCTCTCGCAGGCTAATGTGGCCAGGGCACAGGCCTCAGCCTGGCACCTTGTCTCTGCCTCCCTCCTGTGAGCAGATGGAAGGTGCCCTCCAGCTACTCTTCGAGGACCAATCACTGAGCACTGGCTCACATCTCACAGACATCAGTGCATGAGGAGATGAAGGCAGGAAATGCTGAAAATAAAGTTGTGCAACTCTAATAAAGGCCTTATTTTTCATATGTAAGTCAGCTTTTTACATTTGTTTGTAAACGTGTAAAGAACGAACCTAGTCATATGTTTTTAGATTTTGATGATGTAGCCATTTTGGACTGTACAAGTAGCAAGTGTAACTTTTACTTTTTAAATGGAATATTAAAAAGGCAGCAAGAAAGGAGTCAGACCATGGTGCGTTATTTATTATGCAACTGATACCTAGGAAGGAGCAGCACGTCTTTTACATTTGATTTCTGCTTTCAATTCACTTGTACAATTCATTGTTACTGTTCTGTTTTTCTATTAATCTTTTGTGAACTTCCTGATTATGTAACAAAGTGTACAGTCTACTTTTGAACTATTTTTATCACAGTATTATTTATTGCTTTCTTTCAATAAAATACTGAAACATTTTCCACTGCCAATAAAGAATTCTTTGAACAAGCCACGATGACATTAAAAGTTGGCCCATAGGTGTTCTGCCTCCTGCTCTAGGCTGGCTCCCTGAAAGCAGGGTCACTGTCTGGAAGGTACATTATGGAAATCAACTGATAGAAAGCGGAAAGCTGTGTAGGATCAGGCATCAACCACAGAAAGCTGGAAAACAAGTAAATGGTTGGGGCATCAGCCAGGGTCAGATGATGTCTTGCTGGAACTTGGGCTCCTTTTTAGACCAGCTTGGGAAGTAAGTAGCCCTATCCAGTTGGGGTTGGGACCTTCGCTAGCTTGACTCTTCCTCCTGCGTCCAAGCCCTTTTTCAGGCATATTTTCCTCCTGTTGGCTGTGTGATAAAGTGGCTGTTTGGAAGTTTCTCCTCTCATGTTTCACATCACGCATTTCAAAGTAATTGTGGGTTTGAGGTTTTTGTTTTCTGCTTTTTTTCCCTACAAAGTCTGCCTGTTCCTGAATGGGGTTTACAGGCATACAGAAGAGGCCAGTCTTCCCTGCATTCCTTGGCAGGTCAGTGGCTGGGTGGGTAGATATCCCAGTGCTATTGTTGCTGCTGTACTGAACACCCACATTTTGAATATCTCAGATGCTTTTATGTCTCCCTCGTTTCCTGGCCTTAATTTCCTTGTGAGAATGAATAGTCAGTGATTTTAAAAGCTGACGCATCCGTTATCTCTCAGTAGCCATGGGGAATTTACTCCCTGAAGATACCATGAGCCATGGCTGCTTGGGTCCTTGTGTGAAATGGGTTGTGTTTACATAGAACCTGCACATGACCCTGCACAGGTGTAAGCCATCTCTGGATGACTTAAACAATATAGTGGAAAGGCTGTAGAAATAGTTGCTTGCTGTTTAGGAAAAACTGACAAGAAAAACATCTGTTCATGTTCAGTACGGATACTCTTTCCCCCCAGTACTGGTGATTGAACCCAGAGCCTTCACACTAAGCTATATCCCCAATCCTTTTGTATTTTGATTGTCTGTGCTGAGTCTAGCCTTCCAGATTGCTGGCATTAGAGGCATGTACCACCAAGCCTGCCCCAGATGGAGTTTTTATTTTTTGTGGGTTTTTGTTTTTGGAGACAGGGTCTCACTATGTAGCCCTGGCAAGCCTGGAACTTGGCAATCCTCCTGCCTCTGCCTCCCAAGTGCTGGGATTATAGGTGTGAGCCTCTACATCCAGCATTGTGGTGTGTGGTACTGATTGCTGGTGAGTGTGAGTCATCACACCCATTATTGTTGTATGTGGTTACTGAGATTGAACCAGGGATCTTGGGTTTGCTAGGCAGGCACTGGAACCACTGAGCTAAATCTCCAGCCCCAGATGCAGTTTTTAAAGAAATATTCTCAATCTGTAGCCGGTTCATCCTTGGATGTGGAACCCATGAGTACAGAGGACCCATGGTGCTACTTGAGGACAGTTTTCTATGCACTTTACACCTGGCACACAGCTGAGGAACACGGAGTGGTAGGAGGTGGCAGAAGGAAGTAATCAGTTCCTTCCAGGAGCTGTACAGGAGAGTCCTCACCTCGTAACTGCTTGTAAGGGGGCTGCCCAGCCCCTCCCTGGCCCCAGCACCACAATACAAGTGAAAGCTCTTGGGCTGCACCCAGACGCAGAATTTGAAGTCTGCTCACACCGAGGTCTGGGAGTTTGTTCAATTCACACATCATTCTGTTATGTACACATTCCCATATAGACTGTGTTCCTCAGCCTCCAGGAGCCCAGTGCAGATCACCCTGTGTTAAACCCTCACTTTCCCCTTATATAATACCCTTCAGCAACAACTCCTTGTGATTTGACTGAATAAACAGGTCTTGTCCTTCCTTTCCAGAAGAAGCAATTAGCAGAACACACCTCTTCACACTTGATGGAAGCAGTTGAGTCAACGATCCTGGATTTGTCTTTTACTCCACAGTTCTTGTCTTCAGGTGGGCAGCATGCTCTCATAAAATTAAAGCAGTGTAACTTGGTACTATAGTATTTCAAAATGTACAGGGCTGGAGAGATTTTAATCACCAAGTCTTCTGCCCTCTACTGGTGTATGCGTGGTGCATGGTGGACAAGGGCTGTACCCCTGATTATACTCCCAGCTCCGTTTTGCTTTAATTGAAGTAAAACAGGAACAGCATTTAAGGTACAAACACATAGCTAGCCATACTTGCCTTCTCTCCTTGCTGTCTCCCCAGTCCATGGGGAACTGTTTGGAATATTTATTGTATTACTTCTTGAGTCCTAAATGTGTGTTCAGTGCTCTCTCCGGATCTGTCCACTAGGTCTTGTCTTTGGCTTCTCTGTGGTCCATGAAAATTTTTAGCATACAACACACTTCCCTCTCCTCTGGCTGAGGTAAGTCAAAGCTGTGGTCGAATCTGTGTTCACTGCTTATGGTATTCAGGCTGCATGTATTTCTAGGCAGGGGAGGTGCTGTGGTGGCACCAAGAAAAACACTTGACAGGCTGTAGTTCCTCACTGCTGAGATCCTCACAGGTGAGAGCATATGGTGTCTGGAGGGACAGCTCAGGATACAGATAAACACCATGGATTGTATGTGCAGAGGATAGTAAAAGGAGGTGATAGATTCACGAAGATTTGGTAGTCTACTTTTTTTTATTGTTTTCTGAGACAGAATCTTACTGTTTAATTCAGGTTGGCCTTGAACTCTGTGATCCACCTTCCTCAGCCTCCCAAGTGTTATGATTACATCCATGTGCCACGACACCCGTCTGTATTAGTCTACTTTTCAGTACAGAATTTTCCGTGATGAAAAATACAGTTTTTTAGAAACCCTCTATTATAAACTGCCTTAAGCTGGATGTGGTAGCACACATCTATAAGCCTAGCACTTGGGAGGCTGATGGAGGAGGATCACCACAAGTTTGAAGCCACTCTGGACATGGTGAAACCCTTTCTCAGAAAAACTAAAAAAAATTAATAAAAAATAAGTATGCTGTATTAGCCCTTTGATGTCTGTAAGTACCGCTTCATGGCCCTCACTTTTAGAAGACTATATTCTGCACCAGGAGTATTTTACATCACAGCCAAATATCTACCCCCTACATTTCATAAATTCTATCAGGATTCTTTAACATGTTTATATTTGAAATTTGGATGCTGCTTATAGGGAATGGCATCCTAGACTTGATGAGTCACATAAAAAACATCCAATTTAACTTGGGCTGCAAATTTACTGGCTACTCTTCACTGAAAGTGGAGTCAATTCTTCTTTCTTAAAATTGAAACTGGGCATAGTGATTTGCTTAACCAAAAGAATACGATATGCTGGGATCAGTGGCACGTGCTTATAATCCCAGTCACTTTGGGGTCTGAGAGAGCCCGGCCAGCCTGGGCAACATCCTGTTACCCTGTTTCAAAAGATAAAGGATTGGAGATGGAGCTCAGGGGTAGGATGCACTGAACACACAGTGTTGAGGAACTTCTGAAGCTACATCCTAGGATACTTTGCTCCTTCAACCTGGGCTTTGTGCAACTCTTGCTCTGAATGGAACAGGCTACTAAGTAAGAAGTCCCCCTACCCATAGCCACTGTGCCAGAAGGAATCTGTGCTAGCCATATGTAGAATATGAAGGGGGCGTAGTGCCTGGTGGCCATCCTCAGTTGTTCCTGCCATCCTAGTCTAACTGCCAAGTGTGATGGTGAGAAACATAACTTGCATATGCCGGCCCCAGATACATTATGGAGAAAGGAAAAAAACAGCAACTTCTCCAAGTCAGGTCGAAGGCCCCAGCCATCACCAGCCAAGAGAGCATCAGGGATAAAACAGCATGGGAGACAGACAAGCCTCCTCAGGGATCTTCCAAGCCCCTAACCCAGAAAGCCATGAGCAGTTATAAGTGGTGGTTGCTTTTCACCACTAGCTTAGAGATGATTCATACACAGCCACAAAGAAGTAGAACATTCCTCAGTATGGAATGCACTTGAGTATTCTGCTCTACTGTTCTCTACTTTGCTGCTGTTCCCTCCCTGAAGATGGGTCTCACAGTCCTGTGAAAGATCATCTGCAACAGTGACCTAATCGTTGCTGTATAAAGCTAAGTGGTAGGGGCTGTGGTATGGTGCAGTGGTAGGGCACTTGCCTAGCATGAGTGAGACCTTAGGACCAAAACCCAAAAAACAAAACCTTAGTGGTGAAACACAAAGATGTATTATTATTCTTTTGGTTCAGTGGGTTCTGCTGCAATTTCTAGAGATTGCTTACATGACAACATGGCCAGAAGTCTCCAGTGCCTTCCACGTGGCCTCTTGTCTTCCAGTGAGTCAGAGTGACCATTTTGCCTGCCACGTGACTCAAGCATGCTTCCCAAGGCCTAGGGATGAAGTCAAGATAACCAGGCATGTTGTGGCAGCCTCTGACACTTGGGCTGATGTTAGAAATGTTAATGGTTTTTGAAAAAGGCCAAGTGCATTCTGAGTAGCCATTGCCCACTTTTGTCTAAATTCACATGTATACTATTACTTCACTGTGTTTGTTTGCATTTGGTGGTACCAGGGATTGAACTCAGGCCCTTGGTCTTACAAGGTAGGTGAGGTACCACTGGGCTAAATCCCTGGTCCTCATTACTTCACTTTTTAAGTGTGGTGATAGATTTATCTTGCTACCAAGATGTGTTTTCTTGTGTTTAAGTCAACAATAAATTGTACCTTCACCAACTTTGAGTCTGTCTCAGAACCTTCTGCTTTTAGAGGCCAGTTCTCTAGTACATCTATTTGTGACAGTGGAATATTGAGGTCTCCCATTACAATTGTATTGATATTTATCTGATTTTACATGTCCATTAGTGTGTCTTTTATGAAGTGAGACATGCCAGTATTTGGTGCATATTTATCAGTTATCTCTTTTTTATTGACTTGTCCCCTTAATTAATATGTAATAATCTTTGTCTCTTCTGATCAGTTTTGACTTGAAATCCACTTGGTCTAAAGTTAAGATTGCTATTCCCTAACTTTTTCCAGGTTCCTGTTGCATGGAATATTGTTTTCTATCTTTTGATTTTAATTTGTAATTTTTTTTTTTTGAGACAAGGTCTTTCTTTGTAGTTCAGGGTGGCCCTGAGCTCACTATGTAGCCTAGGCAAGACTCAGACTCAGCAATCCTCTTGCCTCTGCCTCCCAAGTGCTGGGATTACAGGCATGAGCCACCACGCTGGGCACTGTGGTGTGTGGTGTGTGGTAGTGATTGCTGGTGGGCATGAGTCACCACACCCAATATTGTATGTGGTTACTGGGGATCAAACCAGGGACCCTGAGCTTGCTAGGCAGGCACCTAAACCACTGAGTTAATCTCCGGTCCTATAAATTTCTTTCTTAATTAAATGTGTCTTGTATATTACCTATCATTAGGCTTCGTTTTTGAGTCCTTCTGCCAATCTTTTGGCAGTCTTTTGGCTAGGGAATTGAAACCATTCATGTTGAGAGTTACTTCTGAAAGGTATTGACTTATTCTTTTCATTGAATTATTTTCCTGTTGCTGATTTTTTTTCCCCCTTTTGCTTAACTGCTCATCACACCAGGTATGTTTATTCTTTTTTACCTGACATTGTTGGCTTCTTTGACTCTTTCTGGAATACCTCTAAAATTTTTTTGTAATTTTGATTTGGTGTTCATTAATTTTCTTGAGGTGCTCCTTGTCATGGAAGTACCTTTTCTCTCCATTAATTGTGAAGAAAAAGTTTTGGAGGACATAAGTTAGGTTGGAAGTTGTTACCTTTTAGTGTTTGAATCACTTCAAGCCTTCTTGGCCTTTAAGGTTTGTGTTGAGAAGTCTGTGTAATTCTAATGGGTTTACCTTTACATGTGACTTGTTACTTTTTTCTAATAGTATTTTAAAAGTTTTGTCCCTGTGATAGATCTCTGATACTAAGAGTATAATGTGGCAGGGAGAAATTCTTTTTTGGTCATGGATAGTTGGCATTCTTTAGGCTTCACTTACATGTATGTTTATGTGGGGAGTTTTTTCTCAGTGATTCTGTGAATCTTCTTTTGTGTCATTTGTGTTGTCTTCTGACTTTTTACATACTATATTCCAGTTACTTTTAGTCATCTTTGTGTCATCTAGCTGTTGGATCTATATTTCATGTTCTCCTGTTGCTTTGAGTAGTTGGTCTCTGAAGGGATCATTGTTTTCTGGTTTTGAAATTCTTTCCTCACACTGGTCACTTCTGCTCCCCATACTTTTCAATGTAATTTTTAATCTTCTGGATTTCTGTTGGAAACATTTTCATGGGCTTTGATTCTCTGCTAACCTGGTCATTCATGTTTCGTATAGCTCAGCTAGTTTTTTATTAGTGTCTTCTGAAAGCTTCTGGATCATTTTGGTCTTACATCCATTATCTGCTTAGTTATGTTTTCTGTGGTCTCATTGAGTACCTCTTTGATCTGTTTTCTAATCTCCTTTGTTAACCTTTCAAGTAATTTGAGTGTGTGACTTATGCTTTTCTCTTCTTGTATCCCTGATTGGCTTTGGGAGAGTTGAGAGTTTTAGGAAGCATTTTGTTACCACTTCTTCTCATGTTTCTCTTCAGTTTTAGTCTGTTTTGTTTTGTGCTGAGGTTTGTTGATACCTACAGTATAAAGACTTTGTTGCTGTTATAGAAATCTTTTTAGATAGTTAAGTTTCAGTGATATGTTTTAAGGTAACACAGTAGTACTTTGGCTCATAAACTTAATCTGTTCCATAATTCTAAGGAATATGCCCTCAGTTATGTTAGTTAGCAAATGCAGAATTTGCAAACAAAAACCAAATTTTGCCAAATGCTTCTGTTTGCAAACCCATTTATTCGTGGACTGAGGTACCACTATGTAGTCCTTTGCCTCATCTCCAGATCTGACCATTTCATTTGATTTGGGAGGGGAAGGATATACTGTAAATGGCCCAACACAAAGTTCTTTTGGAATGTACACTAGTATTGTTAATGTCACAAGGTAATTAAGTGTTGGCTTACAGAGAAAATCCATTAAAAGCAACAGTTATGTGACCCTAATAATATGAAGTAAATATCAGCCACAATTATATTAGCTGAGGAAAATTGGATATTAACATACAATAGCAACTGATTATGTCAGTTGCTTCTTAAAGAAGAAACCTATAATTATAGTTTGAACATTAAGACAACTTAGATTTGTTTGTTTGTTTGGAGACAGGGTCTCGCTTTGTAGTTCAGGCTGGCCCTCAGCTCACTATGTAGCCTAGGCAAGCCTGGAACTCAGCAATCCTCCTGTCTCTGCCTCCCGAGTGCTGGGATTACAGGCGTGAGCCACCATGCCCGGCACTGAAGTAAGCACATTTTTATATCGAATCATTCAGTTGGGAGAGGATGCAAATGGCTCCTCCGACGTGACCCCCAGCACCACAGAAACTAAGCCACAAAGACAGGCATCCCAAGGTATCAGGTGGTCGTCAGAGGTTCCAGCACCTTACTGAAATGACAACCAATAACCACCTTTCCCCTTTCTAAAATTTGGGTGTTTTCCTCATTCCTAGCATCTGGGTGATGCTCAGATGCAGTGGCCACAAAGATGAAGAGGCAACAGGAGTAGAGGCAGCAGAGTGGAGGAGATCAGGGACACATCAGGTGTGGTTTGGGACACACATCAGGTGTGGTTTGGGACACAGCATGCCAGAGGAACCTGTAGCACATCGAGGTGAGACCCAAAAACCAATGTTACTAAGTCGGCTTTGGAGCTGGACTTTAAGAATAATATGGGAGCCAGGCATGGTACAGGCCTCTAGTCCTAGATACTCAGGAGGTTGAACCAGGAAGATCTCAAGGTTAAGTCCAGCCTGGTAAGTTACAGAGACCCTGTCTCAAAAGACTAGGTGTTTCTGGTTCACATGCGTTCTTAGTTGCGTATAAGATTGAAGTCAGGGCCGGGTGTGGTGGTTCATGCCTGTAATCCCAGCACTTGGGAGGCAGAGACAGGAGGATTGCTGAGTTTGAGGCTTGTCTGGGCTATATAGTGAGCTCAGGGCCAGCCTGAACTACAAAGTGAGACCCTGTCTCAAAAAAAGGGGGGAGGGGGAGGAGGAGGAGGAGGAGGAGGAGATGATAGGTTTGTGCCTGCAGAGCGTCAAACTCTGTTTGGCCATGGGTAGGAGAGGGGCCCCTTGTGGACCTGGATTAGAGGGTGCCAGAGGCATGGAGCCATCCAGAGAGGCTGTAAATTGTGGTCACTTAGGATAGATCCATGATTGAAGCCTACTGTATCCAAAGCAAAGCCTAATTCAGCCAGACTGGCTGCAAGACATATGAGCAGCTGTGGAATAAAGGTACATTTTGGGGACCTTCAGAACTTTCCTTTCTGTTTTATAGGCCAGGAAAGGACATTACGGTAAGAGTTTTCCAGGAAGAGGGAGGAGTCGAAGAAGTGGGAAATAAGTACATGTGGGGAGAGCATGAGGGTTGGACAGAAAGACTTGTTTTCCACATCTGTCATACCATACAAACCATGTGGCAGAGTGCACAGTCAGGTATGGAGCTAGTTGCCACACAGGCTTCCTTTCTGAAGGGACCTCCCTGAAGGACTTTACCAACCAGGTAAAGCAATGAACTGGTGTCTGGCACAAAGGCTGTGAGGGCTGACAGTCTCATTCAAATTGGTGCTGGACACAACCGTGCTTTTTTGAGCCTTACTCTGCCCATCAGTGAGGTGGCAGAGAATCAGCAATCAGCATTCTGGAATTGTAAAAGGTATCAAACTAGATAAAGCATATGGTTTGATAGCCCACACCTAGCATGCAGAAAATGACCCGTAAGTGTTAGACATGAGTTGGCAGCAGCAAGACCCCAAGCCAGGCAGGCCAGAGATAGCTCCCAAGAACAGAAATGGAGAAGATTAGAGAGGTTCCATGCCTAACCTCAAGGCACACAGCAAATGGGGAACACCCCAGTTCTGAAACTTCTCTGCTGCCGTAAGTATGGGAGGGGATTATTCAGAGCATTTCCTTTTGGTTCTGAAAACAGGACACCTCAGCTGTGCTCCCACCTTTGTCTTGCATTTCCTTCCCCCGTCTAGTCCCATTTTGTGACCAGAGCCTCATCAGACTCTAGGATTCAGCCATTTAGCACAATGCACTGCCCAAGCACTGACTGGCCCAAGAGTGGCCACTGGTCCAACAGTATTTCACCAACTTGGTCCAATAATTTTTTTTTTTTTTTTTGCTTTTTGGAGACAGGGTCTCGCTTTGTAGTTCAGGCTGGCCCTGAGCTCACTATGGTGCCCAGGCAAGCCGCCGCGAACTCGGCAATCCTCCTGTCTCTGCCTCCCGAGTGCTGGGATTACAGGCGTGAGCCACCACTTCCGGCATTATATGTGGTAACTGGGGATCGAACTCAGATCCTTGCGCTTGCGAGGCAGGCGCCGGAACCACTGAGCTAACCCTCCGGCCCAGGTCCAATAATATTTTGACCTAGGCTTCTGGAAGGACCTAGGAAGTGACCCTTAGCTTAGCTGGTTGAGCAGAAACCAGAAGTGAGAAATCAGAGCCCGAGGTAGGGAGAGGCAGGACCACGTCAGTTTGGCTCCTTGCTTTAGTGATAACAGAAATGAAAATTGAGCACAAATTTGTGGGAGAAAAACTTTAACTGAAAGATAAGAGAAGACAGGAAAGACATTCTGTGTTGGATGGGAGCTGCCGGGGCCTGCCAAAGCAGGAGGCCAGCTTTTGAGGGTTAAGGTGGGCTGGGGCTAGTTGATTATTGCCTCAGTCCTGGTTTTGTAGCCTAGGTGGAATCCCATGGGAGCAATCTTTATGGCTTGAAGGGCAATCTCATTCATGCAAGACTGCTGGGCTCCAAGGTGACCACAGCTTTAGGGCAGCGGAGATTCTGGGTGTCTGTACAGGTGCATGTCCCTGTGTAGTTCTCATCCTAAAGTGTGATGAGATAGGTTAAGTAAACTTAGAGCCAATAAATCCTGTTTTGCCAATTTAGCCAAACACTTCCTAAATGACTAACATCGCTGTGGGAATGCTGAGGATTTGATAGAGTTTCACAAAATGAAGGTCAAGTTTTATTTTATTCTTAGTTATCTGTTGGGCAACTGTCAGCCCAAGTAAAGAATCACATTGTTTAGCAGAAAGCATGTTTAGATTCCTGACTGTCTCAGAATAAACTTATGTTTTGGTGAGTAGCAGGTTAAGGGCCCAGGAGTTTGTCCATCCCCTGACCCCACTGAGGTCTTTGACTATATTGTGACTCTGTCAACCAGATGGCAGTTTTTTGAACCTCAGGCCATAATTCTCCTCCCTTTCAGGTTTCTCACTGAGCAGATATCCTTGCTATAATAACTAGGAGTCTTAGTAGAATAAGAGGGGCAAAGCAAGGGTACAAAGAGGACCATGGAAAGGTTGGACCTGTCCCTTCTCACAAGGCCAGGGCTCTTGAAAGCTCCATGTTTGGTGCAGGAGAGAGCTAAATCATTCTGATGGCCAAGCTCTTCACATGAGCACCCAGCTTTTCTCTCTGCTTTCTGCTCTGTGCATCTCTCAAAGACACCTGTGGTGGAATCGAGGGGCCATCTGGCTAATCCAGGATGCATTCTTTCCCTCAAGGTCCTTAAATACATCTTTTGCCAAATAAGGTCAGTTTGACAGGTGTTGAGTCGTAGAACGTGGACATATCTTTTAAATATACCTGTTCAGCCCATTACCATACCAGGGCCCTGCAAAAACATTTTCATGACTTTTAAAATCAGAAAAAAATCCAGCATGGTGGCGCAGGCCTATAATCCCAGTATTCTGGGAGGTTGCAGGAGGATCACAAGTTCCAGCCCAGCCTGAGCAACTTAGAGTGTGTGTTTAAAAAATTTAAAAAGCAGAGAAAGCCAAGTGTGGTGGCATGTAATTCTAACACTTGAAAGGCTGAGGCAGGAAGATGCCATCAATTCAAGGTCAGTCTGGGCTACATAGTGAGTCCAAGACCAGCCTGAATATAGAAAGACTCTGTCAAAAAACAACCAGAATTAAAGAGAAAAAGGGTGGGAGCAGTGGGGGACTTGAGGGACTTATCCAAAGGACCAAGGGTCAATCCCTGGTATGTAAATAAATAGAAAAAAAAATCAACCTTTAGGTTACAGGAAGTTTACATATGTGGGTTTTTTTTTTGTTTTGTTTTGTTTTGTTTTTTTTAGATAGGGTCTTGCTTTGTAGTTCAGGCTGGCCCTGAGCTCACTACATAGCCCAGGCAAGCCTTGAACTCAGCAATCCTCCTGCCTCTGCCTCCCAAGTGCTGGGATGACAGGCATGAGTCACCACACCTGGCACTGTGGTATGTGGTACTGATTGCTGGTAGGCATGAGTCACCACACCTGGTATTGTTATATGTGGTCACCGGGGATCAAACCAGGGACCTTGTGCTTGCTAGGCAGGTGCCGGAACTACTGAGCTAAATCTCCAGCCCTGTATGTTTCATCTGTAATATTGTTGTCAGATGGTGGAGTGTCTGGAAATTTTAGCCTCTTTCTGTCCTTTCTGAAGAACTGGCCAGGACAATCAATGAAAAGTTAAATGTAACTTTTATTTACAGTAAAGGAGGAAAAGAGGAGAGTAAAGAAAAGAGAAGAGAAGAGAGATATGTTTCACAAATAGCATTGGTCTCTGCAGGGACAGGAAATCAGCTGAACAGAAAGGTTGCAATGGGGTGATGTCAATGGCTGTGGTCTTTTATATCCTCGAAGATCTGGTCTGCTGGGGCATCCTGGCCGCAACTGACAGGTCACATCCTGTTGCTCAGCCTCCTTTCTAGCTCAGGTTACATCCTGTTTTCAGCCAGCCTGCCATGTCCTAATCTCCTGCTTCTTTTCTGTGTATAGCAACACAGTTATAAATATAATTTTATTGGAGGAAAGGCAAGAGGATCTAGGGATTCCTCCAAATAATTATTTGGACTTACTCATGAGGAATCAAACCACGAGGAGAAATTTTATTTTGTATAGAAGTTTTTCATTTTTTTCTGCAAAACTATTTTAAAGTAGAGATCATTTTTGTAAAGGTAGCTTTTTTGAGATAAAACTTGTATGTAAAACTATGTAAAATGAGATAAAACTATGTAAAATGTACATTTGGGCTGGTAGTGTAGCTCGGTGTTAAGAGCTCTGGTCTGGTCTATATGAAGCCCTGTGTTCCATGCCCAGTGCTGCAAAAAAAAAAATTTTTTTTTTTTGAGACAAGGTTTTGCTATGTAGTTCAGGCTGTCTTTGAACTCACAGAGTAAGATATTTTGGAGGCTGTAGATGTTCTAAAGTTATATTATAGTTACAAGACCCCATGAATATACTAAAAGTAAACATGAAAACTGAATTATACCTTAAATATGTTTTGTTTTTGGTCAGGTGTGGTGGTGGACACCTGTGATCCCAGAACTCGTGAGGCTGAGGCAGGAGGATCACTTTGAGTTCAAGATCAACTGGGCTACAAAACGAGACTTTATCTTTACAATTCTAGAATTAGGCAACACTTCATCCTATAAAATAGGATAAGTGGTATGTTGGCTTGAGGAGAAAAGTTCAGCCATATTTTTCTTTGACACTTGCCATGCCTTCCCCATCTCATACCCCAATCTACCCTCAAATCTATGCTTTTTTTTTTTTTGAAATACAGGGGATACAAACCAAGGCCTTTGAACATGCTAGGCAAGCACTCTATTGTCGAAGTACATTTCCAGCCCAAATCTGATGCTTTTATTCTTGAAATGCCCCTTGTGCCTACATGCTCTTCCCTATCTTTAAAAAAAAATTTAAAAATTTTACGAGTATATGTTTGCAGTACATAATGATTACATTGATGCAGGGAGTCGATACATGTATACAATGTATCTCTTACCCCCAGCATTTGCCTGAACTGGCTGATGAGGCTCCTGCAGCTGACCCTCTTGTCTTCCATTCTCCCCACAATAGCTGCAGGGATCGTGGTACAGAGCAAACTATGATGTCTGTTTCCTGCATAACTTCCACCAAGAAATTCCTATTTCTTTTACAGTACATCCCAAGGTCCTTGGCCTGTCCTATCAGCCCCTCAATGATCTGGCTCCATCTCAGTCACTGCTGTGGTGCGTCACTGCACCCAGGCCACATCCAGCTTCCTTCACGTCTTCATTTGACAGGAACTTTTGTGCCTCAGGACCTTTGGATATGCTGTTTTTTCTGCCTGGGCAATTCTTCCCTTTTTGTTCATTCCCATCTAAACTTCAGATTTTGCTTCATATGGGAATTGCACAAACACGTCTGATCACCCAGATATGTTCAGGTCCTACTTTGTTCAGTTACCCAGTATGACTCCTGACTCTCTACATCTTCCTAACATTCACGTCATTTCCTAATTATATATCTACATTAATATGTCTGAGGCTTCTTCTCCTTTGCAAGGTCCCTGAGGAAAAGTCCTGTGTGATGTGCTGATCTTACTACCCCTGACACACATCTGACTTTCTCTGGGTGGATACACGGATTATGGATGGAGTGGAGAGACAGGTGAGGTGTGGACGGATGATTGATGGGGATGGCGAAATGGCTGACACGTGGGTGTGCGGGTGATGGAGTGATGAATGGATGGATGAATAAGAGTTGGATGGTGTAGAGGCACATTGTCCAGCTGACTAGTCACAGCCACCTCTGGAGCTTCTTCAGCATTCAAGGGACATGGCACCGACACCTTTGTGTCACTCTGACAGAATTCTGAATCCTGAAACGCCAACCTAGACCATCCACTTGCCGGCACTCAGCCACAGAACATTCAAGCTCCATAGCCTCATTCCCGGTAGGGAGTCTTAAGGAGCCTCGACAGCTGGGCCCGCGCCTGCGCCTTCCCCGCTGCCGCGTCCCGGGTGCGAACAGGGGGCGGGGCTGGGGCGGACCTTCGAGCAAACCCGGATGCGGCCCCGCCCCCGCGGAACCGGAAGTGAGCGGGCTCTTGGAGAACGCGGGCGCGGCGGGAGCCCGGCGGACCAGCGAGGACCCCGCGGCGGTGAGCGGGCAGGGTTTTGGCGGTCTGGACGGGGCAGCCCCAGCGGGTGGTAGGCATAGTGCCCGGAACGGAAAGGAAGCAGGCGTCTCACCATGCTTCCTCTTGCGGTTTCTGGCTGGGAGGAGAGCGGACGAGGCTCCCCTGGCCTTCTGCATCCGAGGGTTCCAGCGTGGAAGGGGGTTCGGGAGCCGAGGGGGAGGGGGCCCGGGCACCGAGGTGATCGGGATTCCTGGCGCTGGTGGAGTGTGTCTGGGAGGGGCACGGGGCGGGGGAGGAGCTCGCGGGCAGTGGGTCAGGGATCTGAGGGGGAGGGGCCGGCAGACTGAGATGTTGGGGTTCTCTTAGACACTAGGAGGTGTGGGTTTGAGGGGGAAGGGCTTTTAAGGGACGGGTCCGTGGGGTAGAGGGTCCAGGGCGGGAGAAAGGACCCCGCACCTGAGGTGTTCGGGATCTGAGCGGGTAGAGGACGTGGATGGGGCCCGAGGGGAGGGGCCGGGGTCCGAAGGCCTGGGGAAGGGGTGGGGGCCGTGTTTGGGGTGGAGGTTGGCGGGTGCTTTGTGTATTGGCTGGGCTTTGAGCAGGAGCCTGAGATCGGCCCTGCGCACCTGAGGGAGGTTTGCAATGGGGTCAGTGGAAATGCTGCGGCGCGCAGCTGCAGTCAGTGGGGACCTGGGAATCTCGAACCGCCCTTCCTTCCTGGGTGTTTGCCAAGGCACCAGAAAGGTGCTTGGGCGTGTTCTGCTCCAGTATTTCCGAGGATGGGACAATTCTCGCACCCGATCCTCCACCCAGCTGGAAAGTCTGAGTGGGAGGGGACCCGTGGGCCCACTTTGGGGGGAATTTCATTTTCTGGCCATGCAGCTGAGGTTCTTGCAGGATTGTGCTCAGTTTTGACGTGGCTAGATGTTCTCTGTCAGGGGTGTGATCTAGTAGATTCTGACCGCTGTTGCCGACAGTCCTGCTGCCCATCTGGCCGCGCCATGCTAGGCTAGCCCGTGACTTGGGAGGGCTGACTAGTCCCGTTTCTGAACTAGTGAGTCACTTGCTCTGGAACCTTGAGTCAGTGCTCCTCTCTTTTCTCGTCGGGGAAATATTAATCAGAAATTCAAGAAACAAGGAAGCAGATGTTTAAGGAACTTTAAGGTAACACAGGAGTAAAGAGCTAGGGGAGAGAGATGTTTCTTACATCAGGTCCCCAGAAACTGTAATTTTACCTACCCTCTCTAAAGAGAATCTTTATTTTTTATCAGCACTCAGGTTTGAACCTAGGGCCTTGGGCTTGCTAGAAAAGTGTTCTACTCCATCCCCAGCCCTTAAAAAATAATTGTTTTTTTCTGGCGACAGAGTCTTGCTAAGTTCCCCAGGCTGGCCTTGAATTTGAAATCCTCCTACCTCAGTCTCTCTTCTGAGTAGGAGGATTATAAGCATCTACCATTATGCCCTGTTGAGAACTGACTTTTAATTGAATCATTGCAGAGGACCTATCTTTAAAGCATTTTAAATTGTAGTGAACATACGTAGTGTTTCAGACCTTTGACCTGTGCAGTGCAGTAGGTGCCCTGAAGGCACGTGGCTCTGCTGTGAGTGCTTTTGCTACCCAGAGTCACAGCGTTTGGTTCCTTGACCTGGGCAGCTGAGAGCAGGAAGCTTAGGTTCATCAGCTTGTCTTTCACTGTTGTCTGTGCCAAGCAAGCCCACTGTCCTCTGGTCAGCTGTGGCTCTTTGAACCCCTGATTTGTGTGCTCTGGGATGAGAGGCTTCCTCTGAGTCAGAGTGGGCCCTGTGACATCTGCTTTGGCTCAGATTCCTTTTTGTTCTCTGGCTTTCTGCTGAGCTGTCCACAGTGAAGTTAATGGAAGCTGATCCTGGATGGGTGCTTTTACCTCATCATTTGCAGCATTCTTCAAGAGTGGAATTTTTCACCCTCATTATACAGGGCAAGGTTACTTAATCTTTCTTTGTGTGTGTGGCGTTTGCAAGGGAGGTTTAATATTAATGGTGTTGGAAGGTCTTATCTTTGAACAATAATTTTTTTGTAACAGTTTTATTGAAATATAATTCACATGCTCTATACTTCACTCATTTAAAGTGTACAATTCAGTGGTTTTCATTATATTCAGAGTTTTGCAGCACTTACCACAATCAATTTTGGAACATTTTCATTAACTCAGGAAGAAATTCTAGACCAGGTGCCCCTGTTGTCCCAGCTACTCAGGAGGCTGAGGCTGTAAGATTGAGGCTAACTTCTGCAATTTATCCCAGATCTCTCTTTCTCTCTCTCTCTCTCTTTTTTAAGAGAAAGAAACCCTACACTCTAGCCGTCATTTCCCCCAGTCTCCCCTTCTCTAGCCTTGGGCAACCATTAATGCACTTTTCATTTTTATAGATTTGCCAAGTAGATATTTCATATAAATGGAATCATGTATAGGTTTTTTTGTGCCTGGCTTCATTCACATCATAGCATGTGTTAGAACTTTATTCCTTTTTATAGATGATTAATATGCTGTGGATCTGTTTGTTAGTGGAGGTTTGGATTATTTCTACTTTCTGGTGATTATGAATAATGATGTTGTGAACTTGTTTTTATATGAATTTATGCTTTCACTTCTCTTGGGTATGTACCTAAAAGTCAAATCTGTGTCGTATAGTAGCTGTTAAACCTTTGGAGGAACTGCCTGTCTTCCATTTCCACCAGGACTATAGAAGGGTTCTAAATCTTTTACTACTCTCTCTCTCTCTCTTTTGGTGTAGTATTGGGGATTAAATCCAGCAGGGCCTCACATATGTCTAAGCATACACTCTAACACTGAGGTACATCCCCAGCAACTTTCCACCCTCTCCCCTTTTTAAACAAGATGGGGGTCTCTGTTTGCCCAGGCTGGTCTTGAACTCCAGACTCATGTGGGTGTTCTGCCTGAGCATCCAGAGTGGTGGGACTAGTGTGACCTGTGTCCAAGTTCGTTGTTACTAAATTTATCTTTTTTTAAAAATTAAATTAAAAGGATTCTTTGTATATTCTTTGTATATTCTGGATATATAGTTTGAAAATAGATTTCTCTCAGTGAGTCATCTTTTCACTTTCTTGTGTCTTAACTACAAAGTTTTAAATGTTGTTGAGTCTATTTTTTTATTACGTTTTTATGTTACATCTGAGAAACTATTGCCAATCTCATGGTCTCAACAATTCAACCTATTTAAGACACTGATTGATTGGTGCTAGGCTTTGTACCTTTGCCCTTGCACATGCTAGGCAAACGCTCTATCACCAGTGAATTACATCCCCAGGTCTGGCCCATTTTTGTTTTGTTTTGTTTTTTGTTTTTGAGACAGGGTCTCGCTTTGTAGTTCAGGCTGGCTCTGAGCTCACTATGTAGCCTACGCAAACTTCGAACTCAGAAATTCTCCTGTCTCTGCCTCCTGAGTGCTGGGATTACAGGTGTGAGCCACCACACCGGGCAATCTGGCCCATTTTTGAATTAACTTTTGTGTATGATGTGAGGTTGGGTCTGTAGTGCTTAACTTTTTTTTTTGCTACCAGAGATTGAATTTATGACCTTGTGCTTGCCAGGCAGGTGCTGTGCTGCTGAGCTAAATTCCCAGCTAGAGTCCTTAACTTTAGGTTAATCAAAACACTGAAGTTTATTTTTCAGTCAGTTATTTTTGTTATGTTAAAACTTAAAATGCTGGTAGGATAAATGAGTATAGATTTTCCTCTATCACTAGCTGCCCTTCGGTAGATTTTTTTTTTTTCCCATTAGCACATGTTTACAGTACATAGTGATTACATTCATCATGGGCACTTGGGCTTGCTAGATATGTACATAACATATCTTAATATTTTTGGCTCTAGGGATCAAACTTTGGGCTTTAGGCTTGTGAGGCAGGTGGTAGAACCACTAAGCTAAATCTCTTGCTTGTTAATTCTGTTTTCATTCTTTCCTTGGGTACATTTTTAAAGATCTTATTGATTACACTTTACAGTTGCAGTAGGTAGAATGTACTAATCAGTCAATGAAAGTTAAGATTACCAACAGGGACTGTTTAAAGAGAACTTCTCAGGACCTAGCCAGCTAGGCACCATCCTCTTTTTTCTGGAAAGGGGAAGCTACGTGCTGATTCAAACGGCCCTGCCTGTGACCTGATTGTTAATAGGGTTTATTTCTCCGGGGTATAACATCTAGCAGCAAGGTGTCCTTTGAGGCTGATGTGTGGCCTTGAGGAGGGGGTTGTATATCAGTGGCTCGGCCAGCATGTGGGGAACCGAAGTCCTGTTCCCTGTGCAGTAACCATACACAGACACTGGGAATGCATCCGTTTCCTGTTGGCTCCATCCACCTCTGTGCATGTCCCTTATGTGATAGCTGCTACTCATGGAGTTGGCTTTGGGTCCCTCCACGGAATGTTTTTTCTTAAATTATTTGTAAAAAGTCGTGTTATGTACTGGTACAAATTCTCAATGTCAATGGTGATCACAACATGTATATAAAATGTACCAATAAAACCATTTTAAAAAATTATTTGTAAAAACTCACAGTAATAAAACTTTATTGTTCTTAGCAGCATCATAAATTAGAATCAATAAAAACTGGAAACTTAACAGGGTAATAGCAAACAGGAGATGAGGCAGTAATTTGTATTCAGAAGAAATGCCATGCAGTTACAAATCTTTTGAAACATCTTATTTCTTTAAAAATTTTAAAAATTTTATTACTACATGTGTGCAGTACACAGTGATCACTAGTCATCATGAGGAGTTGTAGGTAACATATTTTAATTCTTTTTATCTCCCCCTCAAACATCTTTAGTTCCTCTATGTTGAGCTTTTTGATTAGTAAAATGAAGATCTTCCCATTTTCCCTTCAGAATCTTTATAAAACCTTTTGATGCTAGGGAGGATTCCCGAGGTACTTTAAAAAGCTCTCCACGCGTAGATTTGCCCAGAGAGCCTGGCAGCAATCTTTTTTCACTCTTAATCTTTTTATAGACAGAATCATTCCCAAATGCCTGGACATTCCTGATTGGATTATTGTGTTTTAAGTAGAGCTTTGTGAGCAGCCTTTCATCCCTTGGGAAGAAAGGTTTGCATAGTTTGAGCATTTTAATCTTCTTTTCCTGGGATGGTAAGAGGGTAAAATCTCTTTACTGAGAAGGGTTGGGAGGTTGGGAAGAGTTTTGTGAGGGAAATTTCATTGTTTAAAAAACTAATATCAGCTGGGAATGTAATTCTGGTGGAGTGCATCGCTAGAGTGGATAGGCCCTGGGTTTTAATAACCCTAGCACTGAAAAAAAAATGAAATTAAAAATTGGAGTCAAGATTCAAGTGTTGCCTCTGTCTTAGAAGAGGGAGTTGTAGAAAGCTCTAGAACTGGGGTAGGAGGCATTTCTCAGACAAGCCATCTATCTCTTTCTTGTGTTTTACTCATGTAGCAGGAGCTACCAAGCCTGATGTTACAGAACAGGTGAAAGGACTCTGTTCCCCCCACCTTGTGAAGCTGATTTCCAGAAATACAGCAATTGTGTGCTGCCCCTTTACATGATGAATCTGAAAAAGAAACAGGCAGCTGCTTTTGCTTTTTTTTTTTTTTTTTGAGACAGGGTCTCGCTTTGTGGCTCAGGCTGGCCCTGAGCTCACTATGGTGCCCAGGCAAGCCGCCGCGAACTCAGCAATCCTCCTGTCTCTGCCTCCCGAGTGCTGGGATTACAGGCGTGAGCCACCATGTCCGGCATTGTGGTATGCAGCGTTGATTGTTGGTGGGCGTGTCTCCACACCCAGCATTGTATGTGGTTACCGGGGATCAAACTCAGGACCTTGTGCTTGCGAGGCAGGCGCAGGAACCACTGAGCTAACACTCCGGCCCACAGGCAGCTGCTTTTATCTTGGACTTAGGGGTAAACATCAGTTTTCCTAGCCTCATAGTGGCTCTTGTCTTTTCTTGTGACCTTTTCTCCAGTGACTGAAACTAGCTCCTGGAATTCTCCCAATAGGCAGCCACCCCTGTCTAGGACACTGTGCTGTCCAGGATAGGCGAGAGGCTATAAGTGCAGTGTAACTTTTAATTTGTGAATGGGTGACTGGGACCAGACTATCCGGTTGTGCTTCTCAGTGCTGAGGCTTTTTCATTGGCTCTTTAAAATCTGTCAAAAGCTATTCACATCTGGGAAATTCTTGCCATGTTAGGGGCAGGGAGATGAGGTTCAAGGTGGCTCTCATTCGAGGGGCATTGTAGGTCCTGCCCTACCTGGTGATAGGTGGTTCTTTGTCTAGGGGAAGGGTCAGGAGTCATATGTAGAAATCTGAGAGCAGTGTACTGCCACCCCGGGTGTGGCCTTTAGACCTTGGAGAGTTGGACGGGTGGCTCTAGAAGGTAATGTTGTTAGGCTGGGGTGGGGGTGGGGCTTTGTCTAGGGAACACAAGCCCCAAAGAGCTCTTAGGTAGAGCCTGAGCGGGGGAGGGTTGGAAATCCGCAGGTCATCCTCGGGTGCTGTTTTGGTTGGTTGAATTAAAATAATCTTTGAATTACTTCATAGCCTCAGTGGAATATTACTGTTTTCATTCTTTGTAGAAAATGCGTCTGTTCTTGATGTACAAAAAATTTTTTTAAACCTTTAAATGTGAGATTTTATCTTTGAAGTCACAGACTGAATGATCTTACTGGTGTCTGCAGAGGTGTCACTGTTCTCTATAACAGACATGTCTTAAGGTGCTAAAGATGAAGGTGACTGCTTTCCGCGCCTCCTAGTTTGGAGGAGTGGACATTTAATATGCTGTGTATCTTCCCAAGGTCATGGCAAAGCAGCCCTCTACTAAATTAGTTGAAACATTTATTAACTTGTTAAAGAATCATTGTTAAATTTCCAGGAAGTACTTGAAATCAAAACAAGTACTATTTTTTTTGAGTACTGTTACTTAAAGACTTGTAGTAATAATAAGTTGAGCTTCTAATACTAAGTTGCTTTTATCCTTACACCTGTCAATCAAGTGTAGTGACAATGAAGGGCATTTGGTCATATAGCTCTTCGGTATATTATGTTGGTCTCTTAGTAGTGTGGGCCCCAAGGGCAGCTGTCTTCAGTCTGTAACCTCAGTGCCGCTCTAACAGATGTGGAAAGCATCAGCAGGCCATGCTGTGTCCATCACCCAGGACGACGAGGGAGCCGACGACTGGGAGACTGACCCTGATTTTGTGGTAAGAGTCACCACCCTGCCTGTGCTTTTTGCTTCTTTGAAAGTATTTTTCCTGTGTTTTGTTCTTTGGGCTCTGTGTTCGCCTGTGTTCAAGATCCAGGGTGTGGGGCTCACTAGTTATTTTTCTTTTCAGAACGATGTAAGTGAAAAGGAACAGAGATGGGGCGCCAAAACCGTGCAAGGGTCTGGGCACCAGGAACACATCAAGTAAGAGCCTCTGTGGACGCTGCGGTGAATGGGAACATCTTCCTGCACACTGACGCTGGGTCCTCTGCAGGATGGGAACAGGCCACAGCCCAGAACATCTGCCGCTGACAGATAGCGGGTGCAGTCGGGCATCATAGTTGCTTTTGCTCATTGTATTGATCGTATGTTCATACGTTCATATAGTAGATGAATGAATGTATAATATGTATAAGCACTTACAGGTGTGGATGCCCAGTAATTTAAAATCCTGACTGAAAATGGTTTCCTCATTTATAATTCTGATGTTTCTATTTTTACATATGATTTTCATCAGGGGCTGAAGTTGCCTAGCTTCTTTCTCCAAGTGTGAGATGGATGACTTAGACCTTAAACACCTTTCCCCTTTTTATTATCATCTGAAAATTATTCTGTGTTGCAGAATTTAATAGCTGCACAGTGTGAGCTGAACTCCAAGCTTTGTGAAGAGCCTAGAACAGGAGACAGTGAGCTGTGTCTTTTTTCTGACCTGGCACTATCTGAAATGCCAGCCCTGGGCAGCTCGTTTTTTCATCAGGAAATGTTGATAAAAGGACCTTTAAAAACACACTCAGATTTGTTTTAGGCCACACTGGTCAGGGTTGGTTTTCTTTGTCCTGTGTTGGCGAGGCAGTGCTGCTGACCTTGTGATCTGCTGTACTATGCGGGAAAGGCCCTGTCTTACTCGGCCACCATGTCTGGCAGAGGAAGATTCAGTAAATCACCCAGAACAACACAAAAGTCTCCATGAAATGGGGTCTTATGTGTTGTCCAGGCTGGTCTCTAAACTCTGGGGCTTCTCTTTTGCCACCTGATAGCATTTGCAGAACTTGTACTCCTAACCTTTTTGTTTACTAAGATGAGCAGCTCTCCAGCAAATGAAGTGAAGTTCAAGTTTTTTTTTTTGGTCTCGCTTTTGTAGTTCAGGCTGGCTCTGAGCTCACTGTGTAGTCCAGGCAAGCCTCGAACTCAGCAATCCTCCTGTCTCTGCCTTCTGAGTGCTGGGATTACAGGCGTGAGCCACCATGCCCGGCACTGTGGTATGTGGTATATGGTATGTGGTACTGATTGCTGGTGGGCGTGAGTCACCACGCCCAGCACTGTATGTGGTTACTGGGGATTGAACTCAGGACCTTGCGCTTGCGAGGCAGGCACCAGAACCACTGAGCTAACCCTCCGGCCCAAAGTTCAAGTTTTAATAGAGTGTTTGAGCTGCTGAGGTGGATGCCCCAGCCAGCAGAATATAGACAGGAACATCTGTAGAAGGTAGGGTGGGGCCGGAGATTTAGCTCAGTGGTTCCAAGGTCTGCCTGGCAAATGCAGGGTCTGGAGTTCCATCCTTGGTACCATATACCACAGTGCTGAGCATGGTGACTCACGTCCACCAGCAGTTAGTACCACATACCACAGTGCCGGGTGCGGTGGCTCATGCCTGTAATCCCAGCACTCGGGAGGCAGAAGCAGGAAGATTGCTGTGAGTTGGAGACTTGCCTGGGCTACCTAGTGAGCTCAGGGCCAGCCTGAACTACAAAACGAGAATGTGTCTCAAAAAAAAAAAAGAAGGTAGACAGTTGGTAGGAATCTTTCAAGTTTGCGAAAGGGATTCCCATCTTCATTTATCGTGTTAGAAAGCAAGGATGCATGTCTGTTTCACTGACCCCTCTGCCATCTCTCTCACTTTCAAGCATACACAAGCTACGAGAGAATGTCTTTCAAGAACATCAAACTCTCAAGGAGAAGGAACTTGAAACAGGACCAAAAGCCTCCCATGGTTATGGAGGGAAATTTGGTGTGGAACAAGATAGGATGGATAAGGTAAGTGGCCGACCACTGCCTGGGCTGGACTTGTGGCTGTGTGGGCTGCTTGTGGTGGGCCAAGTACTCTCTCGTGTTTCCTTAGAGTAAAAGCGTTGGGTAGGTTTGTTGGGGATGAGATCTGCTCAGAGCGGCCTTCTGCTGATTGAATCCAGTACAAAGCTCCCCTGTTCTGAGGTGTTTCTGAAGTTCTGAGAGGTGCTGGTGAGTTGCTGATGTGATGGGAGGCGCCAAGGGGATATTAGCTCCTGTGGTCAGCTTTGCGAATGGGACAGAGTCCAGGAACATCTGGACCGCAATCGTCCTAGTCACACTGCCTGTGGTTCCAGTCTGTGGCCTAGGTATACCTCTCCACAGAGCAGAACCATGTCTACGGGGCCCCTCACTGTAGCGTTCTTGGAAATTCTGCCAGTGTGCAGCAAATCTGTGTGCCTTCGTTGCCCTGAGTAGGTAACATCGGTACAGACTAGGTGGCCCTCAAGAGCAGTCACTCATGGAAGCTGCTGATGAGCGCAGCCACCTTCTAGCACTGCAGGTTGTCCTGCCCTAAGAGCAGGTGAGCGTTGGCTCAGCAGGGCTGCCTGGTTTCTGCCTGGTGAGAAGACAGTACAGGTAGCAGTGTGTTTGCATGTCGGCAGTGAAGCAGATCTGACTTCTGTGGACACCCTTCCAGCGTTGAGTTTCCAGGTCTGAGTGAAACGGGATTGTTCTCACTGGATAGGTGTTGGCTCCACTGTGGACAGAGGAGAAAGGATCAGCCTTGGTTGGGTTCTGGTGGGTAATTCCATACCTCTCCTCAGCTTGCAGGGATCAAATTCATCATCTGAGCTGGACATGGAATAACAAAGCTGTGTCAGTGAGCCACACATCACTTCACCAGGAGAGCAGCCTAGGGTGCGGGGTGGGGGTAGGGCTGGGAGCGCCCTAACCACATCCAGAAATAGCCTGGAGCTGGAGGCTTACTATGTACCATCTCCAGGAAAGAGATACGGATTTCTGCTGTGTCACTGTGTGCTTCCCACAGAGACGTCCTGGTGCTCAGAGGGGTAGTGTGTGAAAAAGAATTGCCGTCGGACTCTGAGTCTGAGTCTGGTAGCCTTTCAGAGCAGCAGAGCGAAGTAGCAGACAGCACCCTGCCTGGAGTAGGGGGAGCCTTTCGCACCCGACACTGAGCTGGTGCTCACTGAGCTGATTATGGAAATTGGGTCCCAGATTGGGACTGGGAAATTATGCAGTATGGAAAATGATAATAGTTTATCCAGGAAGAGTTTGATTCAAAATGTGCTGGTTTCTGAGTTTTTTGCTGCTGCTTGCGCTGTGCCTCCTGTTGGCCTGAATCTTGCTCAGCCTTGAGCCTGCTGTTTAGACCTTTTGCATCCCAAAAGCATCCCTGGAGAGTCTGTCTCTTCCTCCTCCCCACCTGCCCCTCTGGGAGCCCACCTCTCCCCCATGCTGGCTTTGGCATCTAGCTGTTGTTGCCACACTGCACTGTGGTTTGCAGAGAGATTCTCCTTTGGCCTAGCGTTTCCAGGGCCAGCACACATTGTTCCTACCTGTGCCTGGGCAGGATGCTGAGGGATGTGTGGTGTGTGGGCAGAGCGTGCTTTGTGGTCTCCACACACACAAGGTACTGCTGGCTTGAAGAATCACTTGCCCTCCTTTGGATGAGGCTGGTACCCTGCAGAAGTGAAGGGTGCTGCTGCTGTTTCTGCTTAAGCCCTGTTGGCTCCTGTGCCTGTGTGTCTAGGAACAGCCAGCTTCTGGCTCATGTGAGCACCTGAGACCTGCCTGTTTTCAGAAAGAACTCCTTGTGAACCTGGACATAAGTGCTTAAGTTCTTTGTAACCTGCCTCCTCCAGAAATTGAAAAAAATAGTGAGATCTTTGTGCAAAAAACTGAGGAACTTGTGGCAAACACTGCTATAATCTTACTTGGGGCAAGGATAGGAGCTTGGAGGTTCTGGTTTGCCATCGTCCCTGTGCCACTGACCATGTTGCCCCATTCTGGGGTTGAGATGCCTATGATCTGACCTACTGGCTTCCTGCTTCTCCGGTTTCTGCTGCTTCTTCAGGATGGGCCTCCACCTGCACTACTGTCTAGTACCAAGTAGGATTCTGCCAGTAGATCTAAGAGGTTTGGGGAGCATATCTTTTTCGCTCAAAAAGCTGTAACTATTGCCAGATGTGGTCATCCTGGCGCGATTTTTAGATCGATTGTCTTGTAACTTTCCAATGAAAAGTCATGCTGAGGAATCCTATTGTTACTGCTGCCTCTCACCACTCCCTCCTGACACTCTCTGGGTTGGGATCTTAGAGACCACGGTTGGTTCATCTGCTATGTTTAGGGGTCCAGAGCTCTTGGCCTGGCTGTCACTTTAGCCTGAGCTGGGGAAGGAAAGACACTCACACAGCTGCAGAGCCTTTCTGCAGAAGGACACGTGGACACAGAAGTCGCTGCTGAGCACCAGTGATGTGCTGAACACTGCCTGACTTAGAGGCCAAAACCAGCTTTCGCCAAGTAGCTGACCAAGCAAGGGAGGTCTGGAGCCTTGCTATTGGGTGGCGGAGGTCAGGGGGTGTGCCAGTGAGAAGAGGGCATAAGTGGATGTGTGTGAGCCCTCCCCAGGTCTCTCACTGGGCCACCTGTCCTCACTACCTGTGCAGCGGTCAGTGAGACACTGTCTACTGTGCAGCTGTGGAGGCCTGGGCCTTTCTGTCCTTGGTGTGGGGAGCCTTTGGGGCTGGGGCAGCATTACGGTCACAGGATCTGTTGAGACTGCTGCATGGGGTGGAAGAGTCAGACACAGCCAGAGACACAGCTGGGTTCCCAAGAACAGCATTGGTGGGGAGGGCTGCCCCTCAGGCTGTGGTTTGCAGACCCTGATGTGGGAAGCACCCCGGAACCCCTTGCTGTGCTTCCTCACTTTGTCACCTGGTAAATATGGGACAAACAGAAGATTCCTGAGCCTGTGTTCTCCTTCGGATGGGGGCTGTCAATGTTGTGACACTGGAATGAACCGATTTGGGTGACTAGCTGGCACCTTGCCTGCGTGGCCTGTGGACTTAGATGTGTTACTACTCAAATGTACATTTCTGTGTTACTATTCAAATGTACATTTCTATGCTTTAGAGTATTGACAAAATAAATACTTCTTGTCCTGATTTGCTGTTCATATAGTATGAAAAAGCCTTATTCTTTACACAGAATATATTGTCAGTGATCTCCATTTAAATGGGTCTTACGAATTGTGTTGTCATCTGCCACCTGTGTCCTTTTCTCCTACCCTGTTGCCTTTGAAGCAACTCTCTGGATCAGGGGTTGTGGTGTGGGAGCCCTGTACCAGGCTCCTCCCAGGGTCAGCCCTGTGTCTGTGCTGGTGTTGAGCACAGGGAGTAAAGGTCCACTGCTCTAGCCAAGGGCGGCCTCCCCATCCCTGCACCTGGGTCATTATTATTGTGCTAGACTTACATGTGTGATTCTTTATTTTTGTATGTGATACTCTATTCCAGTCAGCTGTTGGCCATGAGTATCAGTCGAAGCTTTCTAAGCACTGCTCTCAAGTGGACTCGGTACGGGGTTTTGGAGGCAAGTTTGGTGTCCAGATGGACAGAGTTGACCAGGTGAGTGATGGGCACAGAGAGAGGCCTTGCTGTCTGCTGATGACACTGCCTTGCGTACTGTCTCTTCTGCTATGTGTACCCTTTAGGCCTCTGCCCCCAGGATGCTCAGAGAGGTTGGGCCAGCCTGGTGAGGAAGCAGGGTAATAACGTGTACAGAAAGGCCTTTGACATGTTGGCTGTAGAAGTTCCTCCATTGCTGTCCATCCATCAGATGCACTGGGCCCTTCCCCTCTCAATGCTTTCAGTGCAGGACACTGTTAGATTTACTGCCTGATGGGTAGGGATCATTCCTAGTCGTTTCCTTTCCTATATGTCACTGTGGCAAGTGCTGCTCAGAGTTCTTCCTGTGGAGCAGGAAGCCCTTTTCCAGGGTCGCAATCTGTCCAGATGTTTCTGGCAGGTTCAGCTCTCAAGTCTGCTCTGAGTCCCTTTGTGTCAGGCCTGTCAGCTTCTTCATTTTATAGTTTGGCAGGCAACAGCTGGATTTGGGTAGACCTCAGTCTGTGCTCCAGCTTTTTGACATCCTAGCTGTCGTGGAGTTTCCATGTCAGTAAAATGGGGTTCACACTGCTTCCTAGCTCGTGGTGCTGCGTGGGAAGCAGAGCAGATACCGTGTGCCCAGACGCTCACCGTGGTGCCTGGTTCCTGCTGCCACTGTTGCTATAGTATTCATTTTGTGCTCAGGACAGCTTATGAGAAGATTGAGTTTCTGTAGGCGTGGGAAATTGTTCCAGATCAGGATTATGTGGCTAAAGTACCTCAGCTGAGCAGACATTGCACTGGGTACAGCGTGACTGTCGAACCTGCCAGACTGGAACTAGTGTTTTGGCAGTACCAGGGATTGAACCTGGAGCCTCACACATGTTAAATAAGCGCTGTATCACTGAGCTGTACTCCCAGCCTTTTTTATTTTTTATTTTATTTTAATTTTTTATTTTTTTATTTTATTTATTTTTTTTTTGAGACAGGGTCTTGCTTTGTAGTTCAGGCTGGCCCTGAGCTCACTTTGTAGGCCCGGGCAAGCCTCGAACTCAGCAACCCTCCTGTCTGCCTCCTGAGTGCTGGGATTACAGGCATGAGCCACCACACCCGGCAATTTTTTTTTTGAGACAGAGTCTCACTTTGTAGTTCAGGCTGGCCCTGAGCTCACTATGTAGCCAAGGCAAGCCTCGAACTTAGCAATCCTGCCTCTGCTTCCCGAGTGCTGGGATTACAGGCATGAGCCACCACGCCTGGCCTTTTTTGTTTTGAGACAAGAGTTGTACTAAGTTGCCCAAGTAGCTTCATACTAGCTGTCCTTCTAACCCTCCAGCTCAGGTTCTAGGCATGTACCACCATGCCTGAGTGTGGAACATTTTATAGGATGTGAACTCAAAACACCAGAGCTTTTGGTGTTAATTTAATTTGCATTTGACTTAGGAAATCAGCCAAAAAATAACGTGGTTTGTGATTTTTGAAGTTCTCTGTATATTGTGTTTTATGTATAGCATGACAGTTTTAGAGGCATTTAAAAGTACATTTTGCCTTTTATCTTCTGTAATCGCAGTCTGCTGTAGGCTTCGAGTACCAGGGGAAGACCGAGAAGCATGCTTCCCAGAAAGGTGAGCTGCGGAGTATGTGGCCAGGACTGGAAGCAGCCCTCTGGGCAACCAGCTTGGAGCCGACAGGCCCAGTTGCCTGAAGCTTGCTTCTGGGGTGGGAGAGCTGTTGCCTAGTGAGGGTTCTGCTCTCCAGGTTGCTGTGTCAGGCAGCACACACCAAGCATCTGTCGGGTGGTCCCTTCCATCTTGCAGGGGAAGCTGCCTCTCTTCTGAGCATTGCTCCTTTCTGGCTTATTGGAAACCAATATATTAAATTCTCATTTTCATTGTACACTATAGTGGTAAGTATGGTAGTGATTAATCTTTCTGAAGATCTTCACCAGCGCCTGAAGCCACATTTTAAAGATAAAAGTATCTCACTTCCGTAGAGTACTCCATGTGTTGTCTGCAGGCTTATTTAATTCTGCCTTTTGTGTGTTATCTCAGTGCAGGAACGAGCTTGTTCCTGACAGGGCAGCTGTAGCTAACTGAGGCGTGGGCATGTGGAGCAATAGGGTCTGATGGGTAAAGTTTTCAATTGCATAGCTCTCGTTAAGCCCTGACATTTTCCTGACCAGTTTTGAGGACACTCAGCTTGATTTCTGCCAGTGGAAACGAGTTGCCCTGGAGCAGGATTAATAGATACAGGCTCTGCTGTGCATAGGCTGTGCATGCCCAGTGTCACCAGTAGGAACGAGGGGGCAGCTTGTCTGTTTTAAGATGTGCTCAGATCCCTGCACATTTTTATTTTGCTTAGTTTAACAAGAGCGGCGCCTGAGCTTGTCATTGTGTCACGCTGACCATTTGCCTTCTCCTTAGACTACTCCAGTGGCTTTGGTGGCAAGTATGGCGTGCAGGCTGACCGGGTGGACAAGAGTGCTGTTGGCTTTGACTACCAGGGGAAGACAGAGAAGCACGAGTCACAGAAAGGTGAGGGGCTTCCCGCTGTGTCTCTCATGCATCTGTGAGTGAAGGAGCATGTGAGGGAACATCCTCTTCCCTGTATAAATTGGGTCATGTTATACATGCTTTCTTTTTTTTTTGTTTTCTTGTCTCCTTTTTTTAAAAATTTAATGTATTGGGCCGGAGGGTTAGCTCAGTGGTTCCAGCGTCTGCCTCGCAAGCGCAAGGTCCTGAGTTCGATCCCCGGTAACCACATATAATGCTGGGTGTGGAGACACGCCCACCAACAATCAACACCACCTACCACAATGCGGGACGTGGTGGCTCACGCCTGTAATCCCAGCACTTGGGAGACAGAGACAGGAGGATTGCTGAGTTCGGGGCGGCTTGCCTGGGCACCATAGTGAGCTCAGGGCCAGCCTGAACTACAAAGCGAGACCCTGTCTCAAAAAGCAAAAAAAAAAATTTAATTTATTGGTACATTGTATATATATATCACAATTAACACTCCACATTGAGAATTTCTACTAGTATATGACATCACTTAATTCTCATTTTTCCCCTTCTCCTACCCACCCTACAACCCCCCGTCCCTATGTATACCGTTTCCTTTTTTACCATCAGTTTTTTTCTTTCTCCTCGTTATTTACCCCTAAACCCCATATCCCTTTGAATATTTACTATTTCACAATTTCTATCATGCATTCCAGAACACATTTACAACTTCAGTTTCTTGTATCAGAGAAAATATACGATATTTACACATCTGTGACCTATTTATTTCACTTATGAGTATGTACTGAAGATAAGTCCATTTGAGTATAAATGACTCAATCTCATCATTCTTTATGGCAGAGTAATACTCCATTTTAGAAAAAAACCACATCTTTATCTAGTCTAGAGTTGATGGATACATGCTTTCTTTCTTTCTTTCTTTCTTTTTTTTGAGACAGGGTCTTGCTTTGTAGTTTAGGCTGGCCCTGAGCTCACTATGTAGCCCAGGCAAGCCTCAAACTCAGCAATCCTCCTGCCTCTGCCTCCCGAGTGCTGGGATTACAGGCATGAGCCACCACACCCGGCACTGTGGTATGTGGTATTGGTGGCTGGTGGGTGTGGGTCACTACGCCCAACATTGTATATGGTTACCGGATCCAATTTGGGGCCTTGAGCTTGCGAGGCAGGCACCAGAACCACTGAGCTAAATCTCCAGCCCAATACATGTTTTCTTTTAAAGTTCCTATTGTGCGAGTAGATGTAGACTTTTCGTGTTTTTAGCAACTACTCAGTCCTGTGAAGATTGCATAGTCTGATTAACCATTCCTCCTTTAATGTGAAATTTAGGTTTTTTGCAATTTCTTTGATGTTAAAAATTGACTGCAGTGAATGGTTTTGTACCTGTGTCTTACACATGAGTGATTATTCACAAAGGTCAATTTCTATAAATGGAAATGAGAGGGGTCAAAGCTAAGCATGTGCTGGGCTCTGGATTTCATGTTCAGCTCTCTGAAAAACCTTAAAAAGTTTGATGAATACTTAAAGAGTGCATAGCCTTTTCCCATTGTCCTTGCAGGATTTTGAGTGCCCTGGGCCTTTAATCACAGGATTTGAGCCCCATGCTCTGCTGTAACCAGGTCCATGAGAGTCATGCTTAAGGATTAAAGTGACTTTTTTTTCTTAGGAAGTCTTTCCTGGCATGTCTGCTTGCCTCAGAGATTTTGGTCTTGCTGCTGTGGGTATCCCAGCCTCAAGCCTTGTCATTACTTACTACTGTCTTTTGGAATGAGGATGACATTGGATTTACTGACCTGCTGTTCATCAGCTTTTCATCCTTGTCATAAAATACCTGAGATGAGCACCTCACGGGGAGAAAGAATTATTTTGGTTTATAGTCTCCGTGCACTGTCATTTGACTCTATTGTTTCTGGGCCATGAGGCATGTGACAGCAGAACTATTCCCCCCGTGGCTGCCATGGGAAGAGAGTACGACACCCTTCCTGAACCCCCCAGAGTGACCCACCTGTCCCAGCTTGGCCACACCTTCCAGTTTCCACCACCTCCCTTAGTGCCAGCAGCTGGGCACAAGCCTAGTACAGCACCTTTGGGAAACATTCCAGGTCCAAACCTTAACAACTTGGAACCTTTACCATCGTTATTTTTTTAAAAATTTGTATTTCTTTTTTTTTGTTTTGTTTTTTTGAGACAGGGTCTCGCTGTGTAGTTCAGGCTGGCCTCAACTCACAGTCATCCTCCCTCAGCCTCCCAAGTGTTGAGATTACAGGTGTGCACCACCACGCCCAGCTATCATCTTTATGTTTATATTATGACACACAGGTGCTGTCCATTTTACTCAGTGAGCTTCTAGTAATCCTGAACAGTTTCCTTCCTTCCTTCTTTCCTTCCTTCCCTCCCTCCTTCCTTTCTTCCTTCCTGTGATAAATCAGGCATTGGTGTACACACGCATAATCCCAGGTCTAAGGAGGGTGAGGGAGGAGGATTTTGAGTTTGAGGCAGTCTGAATTGTATAACAAGATATTGTTTCCAAAACCCGAGGGTAAAAAAGCCCCAGGCAGTTGAGTAATAGTTTTTTTTCTGTAATGACTACTAAGATTCTTGAATCTGTATGCTGGTTTTTAAATAGTCCTTTCTTGTTTTTAGATTACTCCAAAGGCTTTGGTGGCAAATACGGTATTGACAAGGACAAAGTGGATAAAAGTGCCGTCGGCTTTGAATATCAAGGCAAAACAGAGAAACATGAGTCCCAGAAAGGTGTCTTCAGTTTTCTCTTATTCTTTAGCCAGGAGAATAATGTGACGGGCATTAGCTAGCACAGAAGGGGAAAAACAAAATGTTTCAGACCACTCTTAAAGTGGATGTTTCTTTTTATTAAGTATTCATTTTTGAAGCAACTAAACCATTCACCAGATGCCATGGCTTATAACTGTAATCTCAGCTACTCAGAAGGCTGAGGCAGGAGATTCTCCTGAGCCCAGGAGTTCAAGATCAGCCTGGGAAACCTAGTGAAACCTGCTTCAGAAAATAAACCAAAACAGAAAACAGTGAAACTAAAAACACAGCTGTTAAATAAGAGATCAGAAGTTGACACTTTCTTTTGGTTCTAAACTAGCAGTTTTGCTCATAGTAATGTCTTTGTCCCACATGTCTGTCTACAAGTTGTGAGACTGTGCTGCCTTCCAGTGCCGGTGTAAGCCACGTGCTTTGGGCGGGGCTGTTTGTGTTTCTTGGTAATTTTATCTGAAGTTAGAGATAAGGTCATTTTCTATGCAGGGCCTCTTAATGGATGTTTTACCAAAGTTCTGGAAAAGAAAGGGTGGATTTACTAAATTATGTGTTTTAAATTGCAGTATCAGAAACCTGCTTTCTATGTGTGACCCAGGCTGCCTGTTAACACTAGATTATGGCCTTTTATTGTGCATGTAGACTATGTGAAAGGGTTTGGAGGAAAATTTGGTGTGCAGACAGACAGACAAGATAAATGTGCCCTTGGCTGGGATCACCAAGAGAAATTACAGCTGCATGAATCCCAAAAAGGTACATTCTCTTTACCTGTAATCAAGGCCATTTCAAGAGTGTGTGTCTGTCCCTAGACTGCTCGTTGTGTTTTGTATTTGCTGTGTTTCTGTTTGCTGTGTCTTCACTGTGTGATGCTGTCCTAGAATTTCAGAAGACCCTGAGCTAGTGGAGCGCACAGCTCTCCCATGAGGGCCTTGACTCCACAGCCCAGGCTGCAGTCAGTACCACTGCCGGACACACTCCTCTTCTGCCCTTGGGGTACTGCACTGAAGCACTGAAAAGTCCCCAGATCTTGATTATAAAGTGGGCTGTGGTTTGTGCCAGCAGATGCTTCCTTTCTATCCGGAAGTGTTTATGGTCATAACAAGAACCTTGAGCCCGGGAGAGTCAGTTCAAGGGCAGCAGAGGCCTTGTGCCTGCCCCACCCATGCTAGGGTTCTGGCACCCATCCTGTGCCCGGCAGGGGTGGGGCAAGATGTCCTTTGTATTTGATGTCTCTCAGCAGCATACTAATAGTATAGTTCTTAGCTGCTTCCAGGTCTTGGCTGAAGTGTTCCCTTTTAAAGTTGTTCCTTAACCATTTGAACCAATTTCAGATCCTCACACCCCTCTAAGCTTTTTGGACGTTGCACATGCTCATGTGATTCTAACATAACCTGTGTTTCCTTTCTTGGTTGTTTTCCCCATTGTCACATGTGGATTTCCAGATTATAAGACTGGTTTCGGAGGCAAATTTGGTGTTCAGTCGGAGAGGCAGGACTCCTCCGCTGTGGGGTTTGATTACAAGGAGAGACTGGCCAAGCACGAGTCCCAGCAAGGCACAGTTGCCCCCCGCCTCTTCCTACCCTCCCTTGCAGTGCAGCCACTTCTAGCACAGGCTTTGGGGTTAGCCTCGGTGCTCACACAGCCTCTCCAGGTCACCAGCCGTCAGGCTATCAGTCATCTTCAGTCATTGAAACTAAGCTCCCTTTCTTTTTTCCCTCTGCCATTTTAGAGGAGAGTTGCGGTCAGAAATGAGTTAGTCCGCAGGTTATGAACTCTAACCTTGTAGCATATCTGGTTTCTGAAACGGTCCTGTAGTCACCCAGCAGCACTCTGCACACGTTTGCTTGCTAACCATAACTTCTCTCAGTCCTCATGCCAGGCCTTGTTGCCTGTGAGGTTAGGAGGGTTTTAGTTCTAGCAGCCCCTGATCCTTAAGCCAGAGGTTTGGTAGCAGGAAGGGCTTGAGACAGGCACGTTCTGTGTGGTCTGTGTTTCATTGTGGTTGGTGGTGCTTTTTGGACCGGGGTGGGTTGGTTTTATTTGTTTGGTGTTTTTTTTTTTCTAGTGACATTATCCATGTATAATATCTCCACATGGAGCCACACAGTGTGTACACACAGCTGAAGAGGGACTTTTCTAGGCCCACATACTAGTGTTCCAAACAGCTTAGAGTAGTCACTTAGTCTCCATCAAAGTTCTCGTCAGAGGACTTGCTTACTAGACTCTGGACACACGATTGAGCGATGATTTCCAGCAGTGCAGGGCAAGTGTAAGTTTTCAGCTCAGGGTTAGGAACTGCGCAGTGCTCAGGCCTGGGCAGGTGAATGCACTCAAGCCTGTCCCCGCAAACTGCATGGAGATGGCCGTTGAGACCGCATGACGGTGTGATTTTCACGTGGATGCGTGTTGCTGCAGACATACGTGGCTGGTAGGATGTCCACATGGAGTATTTTCTTTCTTTTAAAAAGCAAGAGAACAAACTGCGACTGAGCCTCTATTTAGTGCTGGGTAGAACGGGCGCGCAGGAAACAGATGAGAATAAGCCCGTGGCTGGTGTGGAAGACTGTGCTAGCGAAGTGGCGCATTGCAAAGGCCTGTCCTGTGCCCCCTCCTTGGCTTATTTCCTGCTAGCCTGCTGCCCATCCCTTCCCCTTCCCCTTCCCCTGGGAGAATGCTGGAAGCATGCCCACGCCTCTGTCCTGCTCCCCGCCTGTGCACTGGACACTGGGGTCAAACACAACTTGCCTGGCCAGGGAAGCCCGTCCTGTGGCAGCTCTCGGTTCTTTCTGCCAGGGTGCATCTCTTTGGGCCATTTCAGACCTGTCTGCATGCACCTGCACTCCTCCTGGCCTGGGCCTGTCCTACACCTTAGAGTAAGCCTTGTGTTCTGTCACCTTTCAGACTACTCCAAAGGATTCGGCGGCAAGTACGGGGTGCAGAAGGATCGGATGGATAAGGTAAGGATCTCTAGCCACAGATGTGGAGCTTTTTGCTGGAAGGCTCAGGGATTTCTGTGGACTCCCTATGTGTCAGCTGCTGTTTGGTGGGCACCAGCAGGCGGGCATTCAGCTCAGGGCTGCAGAAGTCCATGCGCTGAGCTTGGCATGTGTCTCGAGTACAGCCGTGGGCTAGCTGACTCCCTGTTGCATTTCATTGTCGGGTTCTGAACTAGTCTCAGCCCGTGGGCATGACACAGCAGTGAATGGCTGGGCTGTCACTAGGTCATACAGCCGTTTAAACTTTAATTATCAGTGGTAAGACAGACTGGACATTGAGTTAGCATTTGTAGGGCCATCCTGCCCTTGGCTGTGGTGAAGGTGGGTCTCTTGGAGCTCTGCTCCCATGAATCTTCTGGCTGATCATACAGATGACATCTCCTAGGGCACTTCCCTGTGTGCCCGGGGCTGTTGGGAGAACCGTGGGTCATGCGGCAGGGTAGTTGGCACAGGCTGAGAAGTCCGGAGGAAGGGTAGTCAGCGCCTACCTCTGATGGGTGGGTAGGAGTTGGTCAGGAAAGACAGGGTCGAGAGGCTGGTGCAGAGCAGAGGACAGAGCATGTGTCCAGGCGTGGGGATGGGTCATTGCAGATGCTGGAGAAGGGAGCCTTCCAAACCATGTAAGGTCCTCACTTCATTACTTGGTCCCTGGGCCTGGGTGGGTTTAGCAGGCAGGGGCCGAGAGCGGGGTCTCCCATGAGAAACCCTGATTGAACCATCGGGGAAGCTGGTCTGAGATTGTGGTGAGGAGGTGGCCCTCGCAGCCAGAACAAAGTGCTGGCTTAGGCTGGGATTGCAAGAGGGCAAGAGTTTGATGTCATAGGCGTGCAGCTGGCCGAGTGGCAGGGCTGGGTTTGTCTTCAGGCAGCCTAGAGGAGGGGGGCCCAGGTGGCCAGCCGGTGGCCATGGAGCTGGGGAGCTTAGGTGGGGCGCATGTGGTAGGTCTGTGTGAGCCTTGGACCCCGCCAGTTCAGCGCTGCTGCTCTTGATGGCAGGGGTTTGATTGGAGGATGCTGAACAGGGAGGCTCGGTGAGGCGGCAGTGGGGATCCCCAGAGTTTCAGTTGGCCGAGGGCCTCTGGGACAGAAGGAAGGAAGGAGCTAATGAGCGAGTGAATGAGAAGTTGCGGCTTTGCGGTTGAGAGTGCGGAAGTCTCCATCATGTGTCTGTGGTTGGTGGCGGTGGCGGTGACACTGACTGCAAAACCTGTAAGCACAGTGGAAGCAAAGCCTGTGAGGCTGGCACCACCTCTTCTCCGCTTGTGCTGAGGCATCGTGATTCACCCGTGGGGCTGCCGGGCATCACAGAGCCTAGTGTTCACAGGTGAGGCCCCTGCCCGGGGCCCTGGCTGTGCTGTGGGGATGTCCCTGAGAGCCTGGAGTCTGCAGTAGTCTGTGTGGCAGTGGATACTGGCTGAGGACGGTGACTGTGCATTTTTGGAGGCGTCGCCTGTCCTGTTGTGGACAGGAGGGTGGTTCCGCCATTGTCCATTGTGATAGGTGTGTGTGGGTCCTGTAGATCCTGGAGCCGGGCTGGGCACAGAAGGAAGGTGGCAGATGGGAGGGGCTGTGGTCTGCCGGGTGGTCCTATGCTGGGGTGTGGCTCTGTGAGAGGATGCTCAGCTCACTTTTGTAGGCTGGGCTCCCATTCTAGCCTGCAGAGCAAGGGCGGGTCTTGGTGGGGGTATTGTGAGGAAGGCAGGGGCACAGGTGGTAGGGAGGGCATGGAGGCGATGTGGATGGGGAGTGGGTGTGGATGGAGGGGTGGCTCCTGCCTGAGCTGTGAGCCAGCAGCCTCCCTCGTGGGGGGAAGGGTGAGAGGACTCAGAAGCTGCCCTCCAGAAGCAGAAGGAAGGATCTGAACATGCTGGCCTCACCGCCTACCCTGCCCCTGGACAGCGTGCTAGGGTTTGTTCTGGTAGAGGTGGGAGACTGTCGAGGGGCAGCGTGTTTGGGAAGAAGGAAAGGCTGTAATCGGAAGATCTGAGTAGTGAAGCCATAGACGGAGCAGAGATGGGTCTAGGGTGAAGGCCCCTGGATGCCAAGGGAGTGGCTCCTATGCCATTCAGAGTGGGCTCTTGGGTTCCCCCGTGGAAGGACCAGTACCAGGAGAGTGCAGAGGGTTAGTGTGAGCCAAACTCCTCTCTGGTGCCCGGTGGCAGCTGCAGCCGCCTGTGCCTGTGCTGGAGGGAAGTGTGGCTTTGCTTGTTTCAGTGTGGAGCCCACCTTTTGGGCCGGTTCTCACGTGCTGTGTGGGACTAGTGAGCATTCTGAGCCCAAGTGCTTCCGTTCCAAGTGGTGAAGCTCAAGATGGAACTGAGCAGGTTATGAGTTTCCAAGGACTCTGTCGGCCTGCGCCTGGGACCACTGCTTAGGGCCTGATGTCACAGCAGGTTCCATGGGATGTGGTAGAGAGCCCAGTTGAAACAGATTGGTGGTGACACTCGGAGCACCTGGCCAGCCAGGCCTGTGTGTCCCAGGAGCACAGGCTTCCAGGAAGGACAGTGGGCAGGCTTGAGGAGCAGCACTGAGGTGGCTTGTCCCTGGGTGGGTGAGGGACGTCTGTGTGACACTGACTCATGGTTAGCAGCAAGTATGTGGGGAGCGCTGCCATGGCTCAGTGAATCTACAGAGTGCCAGGGGCAGAGTGGAAAGCCTTAGGCTGCCTGGGTGTTGAGGGACCTTGGGGCCTTAACATCTCCTTGGGGGTGCAGGGAGTGGAGAGGAGCACCCTCCTCATTTCTTTTTCCGCCTCTGCAGAACGCGTCCACCTTTGAAGATGTGGCACAGGTATCCTCTGCCTACCAGAAGACTGTCCCTGTCGAAGCTGGTGAGTCCACCCCAGTCCCTAAGGCACTCTGAGGCTTTCCTTGGGGGAAGGTCCATCCCCCAAGACCCCAGGGAGAAAAGGGAAGTTCAAGAAAGAGCCAGGAGCAGCGGGACATGGTGTCTCCTCCCAGAACCATGTCACTTATGATGCAAGGGGATTAATCATCCTGGGGACACAGTTAACCCCTCTTTGCTTTGGTAAGTATCTCTCACAACAGACTTTACTCCAGAGGCCCAATACGCTGTGTGTGAGGGGCTCCTTAAAAATGGGAAGCAGAGGGCTGGGGATTTAGCTCAGTGATTCCAGCATCTGCCTCGAAAGCGCAGGGTCCTGAGTTTGATTCCCGGTAACACATACCACAGTGCCGGGCATGGTGGTTCACGCTTGTAATCCCAGCAGTGGAGAGGCGGAGGTAGGATTGCTGTGAGTTCAAGGCTGACCTGAGCTACATAGTGAGACCCTGTCTGAAAAAAAAAAAAATGGGAAGCAGAACTTGTAAGTGAAATAAGACAGAGATATGTAAATACTGTATTGTTTCTCTAGTATGAGAAACTAAAGGTGTAAATGACGTCCAAAATCTATGATCGGTATTGTGAAATATGAAGAAAATGTTCAAAGGGAAGGGGGAGGTTAGGGAAAGTAAAGAGGGGAAAGGAAAAATCAGATGGTCAGAATAAAAAAATGGAAGCAAAGCTTTTATGTGTAAGGGTGTGAGTGGTTGGAAGGGCAGAGGAATGAGAAAAAGTGAGAAGGTATAGTATGTACAGATTCAAATTTATAATGTTGGATGTGACTATCATGTACTACCAATAAACCTGAGAAAAAAAAAACCAAAAGGGAAGCCGAAGCCCACTTCTGGCTCACTTCAGAGGAAATACCTGCCAGTAGGTGGCTCACACCTGCCACCCCGGTGTTCTGAGAGACTGAGAAGAATTGCAAGTTGAAGCCCTGTGTGGGAGACTTAGTGAGAACTGTCTGTAAAAACTATAAAAGACTGGGGATATAGCAAAGGGTGAAGGCCCTGTGTTCAAGCCTTGGTTCTGCCAGAAGAAAAAAAGAAAGGAGGACTGGGGGGCTGGAGTTACTGTAGGTTCACTGCAGGTGCTCTGGAGCAGTTCCCAGGCCATTGTGGAAATCACTGGGGACCATGAAGAGTCTCCATGGTGTTGTTATATTTGTTGGTATCTACTGTATTATAAATTAAAATGGAGGAAAGTTTTAAATTAATCACATAAAAATAAAGCCATTATAAGTTTACATAATAACATTCTTTATGAAAAATCACTGATTTTCAGAACAAGGCAACTGAGGAAAGTGGCTTCATTTTATGCTTTTGCAAATCCCATTACTAGAAGACGGTGGAATTGGAGTCTCACATCTGGTCCTGCATTTTGTCTGTGGTAGTAGGTCAGGTTGCTTATGAAGGCAGTCTCAGCTTGATTGGCAGGTGGGAAAGGGAGGGGTCTTGGCTGCCTTTGGGGTCACCGTGGTGTTCTGTAATTCTTCATTGAGTGTGCTGGGCCACGTTTCCGTGAAGGTGTGGTTCTTCTGCCTTTGGGAGGCTCACTTCCCCAGTATGATACTCACACTTCAGCTGTTTGGAAAACAGACCTATGGTTAGTTTGAGGGTTATACACGTTGTCCAGCTGTTGATGCCCTTCACTACACAATTGAGGAAAATCACATTTGTTCTTTATCTCACTGCCAGAGTCTTTCAGTGACAGTTTTCACGCTCACTATGGTAGCTATAAATTTTCCCAAACTTGATTTTATTTGAAAGCTTTAATTTTCCTATTGGCAACCATTGCTGCAGTAAATTTTCTTGACAGAATGATTTGATTCATTCACTTTGGAGGACATGTCTGCCAGATCCTCAAATCTGCATAACCATAGTTTGGCTGCCACTTGTTATTTTGGGGAAAATAATGTTCCATGAGGCTACACTGATAGCGCACAGAGGCTGTTCCCTGAGACCTCCAGTGGTGGTTCGTGACTTTCCCATTTCTTTCACAGAGTATCAAAAATGCATATATAAGGGTCAAAATTTGCTAAAAATCAAGTTTCTTTACTGCTTTAACACATACAGATGTATGTTCTTTGGTGAGGTTGCCTGCTTCTTTGTTTCATCATCATGAGTGTGAGTATGTGGTAGCAAAGGATATGATGGTGTCTTGTTTAAATATATTCCATCTGGGCCATGGTGCACACCTGTAATCTTAGCTATTAGGGAGCCTGACACAGGTCTGCAAATTTGAGGCCAGCTGGGGCTACTTAGTGAGACTGTGTCTCAAAAAAAAGTAAATAAAAACTGAGGATATAGCTCAGAGCACCCTGGGTTCAATTCCCACTACCCCAAAAAAGAAAAACCAAGACCCCAAGGTTCAGACACAGATCCTGCTATGTGCAGTGTAGGGAGCTAGCCAGGTGGGGGCGCTTAGCACACTGCGGGCACTGCCTTCTTGGTGCACTGTTGCTGGGGAAGGTCACCCTGGTGTGGGTTTCCAGCCCCGGGAGGTGTTCCGAGGTGTTGTGAGGCAGACACCCTCTTTTCTTCCCTCTATAGCAACCAGCAAAACCAGCAACATCAGGGCAAACTTTGAAAACCTTGCTAAAGAGAGAGAGCAGGAGGACAGACGGAAGGCGGAAGCCGAGAGAGCGCAGCGGATGGCCAAAGAAAGGCAGGAGCAGGAAGAGGCCCGAAGGAAGCTGGAGGTAAGGACAGAAGAGTAGTCCAGCATGGGTGCATGCATGGCTGAGGGGCTGGTGTGCTCACGGTGGCTGCTTCCTTCCTTGGCAGTCCCAAAGGTTCTCAGTTGAAAGGGTTTTCCACTCAAGGGTCAGCCACACAGAAAGCCACATGGCATGGCAGGAATTGGCCAGCCCCAAACCTCCCAGTTGGCCTGGCTGGGTGCGCCCGGCAGTATAAGCCACTGCCCCACTGAACTGCAGGAGGGGCTTGGGGGAGGGAGGTGTGCTTTCTGTTGCCCTGACCTCTGGGGCCTATCTATCTGCACTTTTCCCTGTGGTCTGGACACTGTTTTCACTAGAGGAAGAGGACACAGGGGCCATGGATATTGGACAGAGAGCAAGGATTCTCCTTCCTGAAATTTCTGTAAAAAGCGGAGATCTCCATCTCCAGGCTCTGACCCTGCACTGCTACCTGTTACCCAGGGACTTGCAGTTGACAGCTGGCTGTGTCTACACTGAGATGGAGGTCCTTGCTGTGGTTCTCTCTTGGGTAGTTGAGAAGTAGAATCCAAAATAATGCACATGAAGCTGTTGTGTAAACCGTGGTACTGAATATTTCCTCCTTGGAGCAGTGCTTGGGGTTCTGAGAATCCCAGCGAGGGAGGAAGGTTGTGTTGTGGAGGGTGTTAGTGTACAGTAGGCAGGTGGTGCTGGGAACAAGACTTGATTTGTCTTAGTGTAAGCAGTGAAGGAAGAGGAATGGGGAATTCATGTAATCTTTGTGTACCCATCCTTAGTGACTAGAAACTTCTAATGATCTCTCCTTCAGTTCTGTTCTGTTTTTTTTTTTTT
>PVIC010000754.1:23733-109416 GCA_004025085.1 Thryonomys swinderianus | reverse complement strand
CCTGCCTTGCAAGCGCAAGGACCTGAGTTCAATCCCCGGTAACCACATATAATGCTGGGCGTGGTGGCTCACGCCTGTAATCCCAGCTCTCGGGAGGCAGAGACGGGAGGATTGCTGAGTTCGCGGCGGCTTGCCTGGGCACCATAGTGAGCTCAGGGCCAGCCTGAACTACAAAGCGATACCCTGTCTCCAAAAAAAAGCAAAAAAAAAAAAAAAAACCAAAATAAAAATGCCATCCTTTAATTGTAGAGATATCTTAAAAACAAAAAATTTATACAGTAAGTATGTTTTTATGTTAGATTGAATAATATGAATTTGGTGATGTCATTTTTTTTTTTTTTTTGAGACAGGGTCTTGCTTTGTAGTTCAGGCTGGCCCTCAGCTCGCTATGTAGTCCAGGCAACCCTTGAACTCAGCAATCTTCCTGTGTCTGCCTCCCGAGTGCTGGGATTACAGGCATGAGCCACCATGCCCGGCACTGTTGATGCCATTTTTGATGAGTGATAGATATATTTCGACCTGTGGGGCAGAAATGGTCAAGTCTCAGCAATTTTTTTGACACGACTCAACTACTAAGATCTGTCAGCCTATTTTCTCTTATAGGTTAACAGAAATGCATCCTTCAATTTACCAATGACAAGAAAGTCACACTGAAATAAATTGATCTTATTTTTCACTAATCAGTCAGGAGTGGAACTTCTGAGGAGGGAATGACATCTGTTTTATGATTTCTTGTCATTTGGCATCTCTTGTATTAGAGAGAATGAACAACACTGCACCATTCTGTTGTTGTGATTACACCAAACTGTGACATATGCTTAGCATTTGGCTCTAAGTGCCACTGTGTCACTAGGTTCACATTTGGATCCACACTTGAGTGCGTACGTGTGTGAACACGTGCATGAGCATGTGTGCAACCACATTTGGACATTTGTTTCCTGCTAACAGAAAGCCAAGCATATGTTTGAGACCAAGCTTCCTTTTCTTTATGACACATTTTCTGTGATTAGATGCATTAAGAAATACAAGAAGATTAAAAGTCAGAAGGGGTTTGTATTTTTGTAAACATCAACTGTGGTTATTCCAAAGACCTTTATGTCAACTAAAATGTGTCCAATAGAGCTATGATCCAAACAACTTAGTACCTAGAACAGTTCAAATAATTATGGAAAGAAAGAGTGAAACATGGAGAGAGAGAGAGAGAGAGAGAGAGAGAGAGAGAGAGAGAGAGAGAGAGAGAGAGAGAGAGAGAGGAGAGGGAGAGAGAGGAAATCTTTCCCATAAAAAATAAAAGTGATGAAATTAAACAGCACTTATTTGAACATTAAACTACCCTCCATAAAAATGTCAGCCTAACTGGATTACCTCCATCATTGCTGCAAAAAATGGAAACAGCAAATGAGATTTTGATGGTGGCAGCTGAAAATAAATTTTTTCTGGTATTTCATTCTTGTGGTTTATGAGGTTACTAAGACTCACCGTGCAATTATGGTTTGACACTTTGTATCTCTTTTTATTTATAGTCTTCCAAGGGAAGTGGTGTAAATTGCATTGTTTATAACATCATTGAACGTGTTGTAAATACCCAAAATGTCAAAAGGAGCGGAATACAATGGCTAAAAACATGAACATGGTACAGAGTCATGAAAACTAGACTGGCCCAGCTCTGAGGGAAATTAGCACAGGTAGCCTACATTCTGAAGGAATGCAGGCCTGTTTTCCATGAAAGATATTTATGTGCCATTTTTATTCATTTGTTTCTAAGCAAGAATGATATAGAAGTAAAATCATTATTTTTGGAATAAAAAATATATGTCTTTATGATAATGATTCCTGAGAGGCAGGTAGGATACAGGCTTGGGGTTCAGGCAAACCTAATTCAATTTCTGGTTCTGTCACATGTGGTAGCTATGTCACCCTAGGGGACTGGTTAATCTCTACCTCTCAGTTTCCTTATCTCTGCAACAAGGATAATAATAATGACAGCTAGTATATCATAGGGCCATTCGAAAAAAAATCAATGAATTAATCTATGAAAGCACTTATTCCAGTACCTGACACATAGTAATGACTGAAAGTATTAGAAGTCTAAGAAAGAGAAAAATGTTATTCATTTTGAAGTAAGAGGCTATGAACGCAACACCCGTGATAACAAAGTGGCACTTGGGAAACCATGATACCCATGTGGCTACAACTGTGTAAGGTGACTTTTACAAAACAAATCCCAAGACTCCATATGCTCTTTTATTCTTTGAGAGACAATCCCCAGAACCATCTCTGTACATTCTTGCATTAGTGGGTCTATCTGTTTGGTGTTTCTGTTACTATTCATTTGAGACTCTCTGTGCTTAGATCTTTTTTTTTGAGACAGGGTCTCGCTTTGTAGTTCAGGCTGGCCCTGAGCTCACTATGTAGCCCAGGCAAGTCTAGAACTCAGCAGTCCTCCTGTCTCTGCCTCTTGAGTGCTGGGATTACAGGAGGGAGCCACCACACCCAGCACTGTGGTATGTGGTACTGATTGCTGGTGGGCGTGAGTCACCACGCCCAGCATTGTATGTGGTTACTGGTGATCAGACTCTGGACTTTGTGCTTGGGAGGCAGGCGCAGGAACCACTGAGTGAAATCTCCGGCCCTGTGCTTAGATCTTTGATGAGGCAAGTTCCTAAAAACTATTTTCCTTCATAGGCTTTAGTATACATTGTATCTTGATAAATGAAGTGTGAATGGAAGAATCTGAAATTGGATGGCATCCACAGAATATGGTACCAACACCACTGGTTAAACTATGGATTTCTTGATGAGCCAGAGCAACAACTTAGGCCGCAATAAGTAAAGTATATCGTTACATAAGATACTAAGTTTCAGAAGCTCCCTACTTGAGAAAATGTTACCTACGGTTAAATGAATATAATCAGAATTCAAAAAGCTAGAAGAAAATGGAAAGAAACCAATGGATGTTAATGCTAGATGGGAATTGTAAGCTCACTTGGTGGATGCTAAAGAACATCCATTATTCTACAGCGAAAGTTCCTCAGGAGCAACATGAATATTCCAAAAGCAGAACTACTCACAGTCTTTCAGCTAAAGAACTAGTGCAGAGGCCTATGTTTCTGTGGTGGTTATATTTTGTACTATGCATAAATTATTATTATGAAAATGGGTGCCAGAGATCTCTGTTAAAAGCTTTCTGATGACACAAAACAAATATTAAATGCAAGTTAGTTGAAATCTTCATTTGAATACATATAAAAGTCTTTTCACACTTGTGAAGAAAATTCCTTGATTAGGCCATTATTACTATATAGTGGTTGGTAAATTTATGCTCATAGTGACCTATCTTTCTAAGTAAACTATTAGAAAATAATTTCATGAATTGATAAAATGTTTATACTTCTAACATATGGTTAATTCAGAAACAAAATTAAAAGTTGTTTAAATATCTTATAAAAATGCAGCTGTCCTATTCATTCAATTAAAAAAAAAACTAAAAACGTTTTGCTTCAGTGATTTGCATTGGCTGTAGAAGCAGCTCTGATGGGAGACTATTCATCTTGGATTTCTGAAGTGAACAGGGGTAGGAATATAACACGGAGGCCCATCGTCGTCAAAGAGATATGACCTTTGCTTGTCCAGGCGAAATAGTTCTGGGAGTGCTGAGTTGGCAAGATTCTCTGTTATCATCTTTCTTTTGGCTACTGGCTGAGCATGGTGGCCAGCACTAGCAGTCCAGTCTGCTGTTATGAAGCTCAGTTTTTCTTCTGTGAAGCTAACTGAAACTGCAACATTGAACTCATTATCATCTCGTAAAAGCCTTGGGAGCTAATTGGCTCGGACAGCCATGGTTCTATGCTAAAATCAAAGGCAAGATGAGTCAAAGAATCAGGGACATGAAATGTGGGGCATTTTCTAAAAATCAAAAATGTAAGAATAAAACAGCACATAATTACATGTACCAAGATGGCTACCAAATTGGCAACTTTCTCAAATTTACCAACAGTGCAGGTTAAATAGAGACGAGTAAGCCAAAAGAGATCCCTGAGATGTTTTAGTCTCAACAATAATAAGCCACTGTTCTCACTATGTTCATGTATAAATCACATGATCAAGTAAAATATGCCCTGAGGTTGATTTTTTTTAAGCCAGTGAGAGTGAATGGATTGTTGTGTAATTAATTGGATTATTCTAGGTTTAACCTGATTGTATTACTAAGATGATGACAACAACAACAATAATAAGTAGATTAAAGTGAAATAAATTTATTATCTCACATCATCTGGCAATTTTGATCTGTAATTCTCTGGTTGATTTTGCTTCCCTAAGGAACATTTGGCAATACCAGGAAACATTTTTGGTTATCTCAATTTAAGGAAGTAAAAAAGAACAATGGTGGTGGAAACTAGCCGAGGTACTGCTGAACATCACACAATGTATGGGACATAACAGAGAATTCTATAATTCAGAGTATCCACAGGGCAGAGGCTGAGAAATACACTCCCCTTCATAGGAGAATCTTGTAAAGAAGCCACCGATTAGTAAAGAAGATTATTCAGTAAAAATTATTTTGAGGTAACTTCTTAAGAGTTTGTAAAAATCTCAATTACAATCTCAACTTCTATCTACATATTAAAATTCCCTTTGAATATTTCCTATTTCACAAAATCTATCATACATTCTAGAGCTCATTTACATCTACAAGTTCTCATACCAGAGAAAAGATACAGTATTTACATATCTGTGATCTATTTATTTCACTTATTAGTGTGTCCTCAGGGTGTATCCTTTTGCACATAAATGAATGAAACTTGTATTCTTTATGGCAGAGTAATACTCCATTTTATAAAAAATCCACATCTTTATCTGGTCCAGTCAGTGGGCATCTGGGTTGTTTCTAAGTTTGGGCTATCATAAACTATGCTGCTATGAACATGGGTGTACATACGTCTTTACAATATGATTTGGAAAGAAAGAGAAATAACATGTATATAGGGGGGTGGGAAATTGCGTGTGGGTAGGGATATGGGTAAAAATGAGAATTAACTTGTGTCATATACTTGTACAAATTCCCCAATGTTGAGTGTGATTGTGAGCTGTATATAAAATGTACCAATAAAGAATTCAATTAAAAAAGAATAATAACCATCAGCCAATAGGTAATAGATTGGAGTTGACATAAAATTTTAAAAAGAAAAAATAATATGATGAAAACATCTGTTTCACTTATACTCAAAGCAATACATCTTAAGTCTGGGGGTGCAGCTTAGAGGCAGAGCATTTGTCTACTATGTGGAAGAGAGTATTTTCATTCTAAGCACCACAACAAATAAAAGGAAAGGAAAAGGTAAAATTAGATGAATTTTCTACTTGTCAATTTACCAAAAAGAAAATCATTTTGATTTGGATATGTAGTAAAGAAGTTAGTTTTCTTATGCTACTATTAGACAGTAGCTCAACCCTCAGACCCACTGAATTGTCTTCTGAAAATCAAGGGGTGAAATATACCAAAACTTGAAAAATAAAAAGTTCATTCACAAAGGTGTCTACTGTAATATTATTTATATAGGTGATTTCTTCTGAATTATTTCAATGTTCAACAGTAGCTGAAGTGAAAACTGCAATGCATCAAATGATGTGGCAACTACCCTGTGATTGTGAAAGTATATTTACAAAGAATTCTAATAAAATGAGAAAATTTTATGAGGTTAAGAAGTTATTTATAATAGATATAGTGGGCTTAATGGTGACTCTCAAAAGATACATCCACGTTTTAAATTTTATACTGCAAAATCTCAGGATTAAAAAGGAGGATAAAATTAAATAATGGTAGCAGTGCTTATCATACATATTTAGTAAAGTAGTAACAACAGTGTTAATATGCAAAATTGGATTTACAATGCCCAGATATAAAGAATATGATAACTAAATATAATATGGATGTGTTACTAGTGAAGTTGACTCCATTTTTTAAAAACTTGGGCTCCTTTGGTATATTTGACCTTGAAGTTATATCTCTAACAATAAGACATAGCACTACATTTGGATAAACAAATAGAAACATTGAACCTCGCTAACTACGTTGATGACAACAGCAGTGGCACCAAAAGAGAATTCATGGAAGACACTAGATAACTGACACACTATCTGCAGCCAAAAAAAAGAGCATGATTATAAAGAGAAAATGTGTTTCCAGGAACAAAAAGCTTACTGAGAATATCTGATCTCACTTCATAAGACAGTGGACATCACTCTCAGCATTACATAAAGCATAAAACTAATGGTGAGACCTTGTTTATTTGATCTTCCTTTTTTCTCTGTCTTTCCAGGCACACTACATAAACGGCAGGCATCAATATCTTAGATGCTCGGCAACGCTGTTAAGTGAAAATAAACTTGGGCAATAGTGTGGTAATTCAGACCATGAAAAAAAATGAAGTAAATAAACCCATTTTCTTTTTCAGCACCACAAGAAAAGAAGAGAAAGAACAAAGTAAAAATCCAAGGGGACTTTCTTTTTCTTTCTCTCCCTCCCTCCCTCCCTGCTCTTTCTTTTTGGTACTAGGAATTGAACTTAGGCTCTCACATTGTCAAGCAGGCATTATACTGCAAGTTACATCTTCAAGCCTTGAGAGAATTTTATGTGTGTGTGTGTGTTTATATGTATATGTGTGTATATATATGTGTGTATATATGTGTGTATATGTATGCATTGCTACTTTAGAATATTTTAAAATGTTGCCAGATATTTCATGTTTGAATTTTGTTTCAAAATATCTAAAAATGAAGCAAATACATAATCTCCATATTAAATTATCACTTAAAAGGGTAAACATGAAAAAGTTCTTCAGCTATATTCTCAATATGGATCTATCAGAGAAAAACTGCCCTAAACAAAGGTTTCCACGAAAATTTTATTACTAGTAACCCTTATAAAAGTAAAAGATGTGCTCTCCTGAGTCACTTTGGTAGCCAACATGCTGAAGTAAATGTGTTCATAGAACACACACTTTCATAGGTCTCTCAAGTGATGTAGAGTATGCAGACGCAGTGACAGCCTTTGTTGCTGCCTAGCTTTTCATGGATATTGTATGCAGTCTCTCAGTATATCAAAGGCAAGACATTCTTACAGCCTATTATAAAAGTTTGAGTTTCATGAACTTAGAATCTCCTCTACACAACTCACTGCATGTACAAGAGTCACCTGGATCTCTTTGCATTACTCTGAGGACTTGGAATAGGCAAGAAAAATACTGCTATTCTAGGTAATGCCCTTGCTCTAGTAAGGTCTCCTTACATCTGATGGAGAATATTATCCTCTCTGCATTTATTCATAAAACATGGGTAGGATAATTTATTAGTTTGGGAGTAGGATAATTTATTAGTTTGGGAGTGGGGAGCTACCTAAGAGATCTGTTCCTTTTGATCTTGAAGGATGGACTCTATAGTTAATTTAGGGCTCTCCGATCAAGTTAACTCTTTCTGCCTAGTTTGGGGTAGTTTTCTATTTTTTTTTTCCCCTCAAAGAGATAGTTCTAAGAGTGCTATTTTGTTACTGGTCCTGTTACTGGAATTATTTTGAGGCATTACATGATATATGTAGTTTTTAGAAAAAGCAGTTTAAGAAATCCAAGGTTTTATAAGTTATGTAGCACTATGTATGTGACAGCTGAGAGGGTTGGTAAAAACCTGTAATCTCAGCACTTCATAGGGCTGAGGTGGGAGGATCATATGATTCGGCTCAGCCTGGTCAGCCACTTGGCAAGACCCTATCTTAAAAAGAAAATTAAAAAAAAAAAAAGGTTAGATGAACAGTTCAATTCAATCTCCAGAAAATTCAATCCAACAGTTCTGGATTCAATCTCCAGAAAAAAAATAAAAGAAAATAAGAACAAATGAGGCCATATTCACACAGACCATAAAATAATGATTTATTTCAAATTAAAGGATTTCAGAAGCCCAGAACAACGGAAATGGAATTATAAAATTGGTATATTTTCAAGTAATCTGTTCCTCTTTGCTGTGGGAATGGTGAATGGGTAAGGAGGATTTTTTAATAGGATCTTTTTGTACTAAAGAGTAAAGAAAGTCCATGGAGTTCTGTACAACAGATCTACTCGGTACTTGACTATTTTCCAAAAAAAAAAAAAAATCTAGACTCAAGTTCAAATAAATATAATATATATAGTGCTCATAGAATGGAATATTTGAAATACAAACCGGTTCATAAAGTGTTACATAATTCAATTATGTTGGCTATTTAAGTGTATGATCGCAAAATTTCAGGACAATTTCCTTGAGGCATATTTGGAGAGTATGTTCACAATACTTCCTTATATAAACACTCCCTGTGTATTTCCCCCCATGTGTGCTTTCACATGATTCAAGGAGCTGCATGGGATAATTGCTGCAAAGGAGAAAGGGACATAAGCTTAGAATTTGAACCTAGAGAGGCCAGGTCCACGTAAAACAGAATAATATTCCCAGCAGAAGCCTTCCCTAGATAGTATGTGTAATTGGGTTATTGAGGAGATGAAACTCAAATTCAAAGGATTCCAAGTGCCTCCCAAATTTACTGGGAGCTGGCTTCCAAAAAGTGCTTGTAAGATGAAAGACTAATGAACAGTTTAAAGGATTAAAAAGTGAGAACAAGAACACTAGTCGGCTAGTGTTCTTCAGAGCCTAGATATGATCTGTGTAACATGCTCTCTCTACAAAACACTTAGCCTGTGCTTAGAGAGTTGTTCTTTGGGTTTGTATAGACTCTCCCTTCACAGCAGTCTGCTCATCTCCAATAGGTCTATATTTATTGAGCCACAGAGAACTTCGTTTAACCATAGGCAAACCACCCAGGATGGAAGAGATAAAATGCAGTTCCTGGGCTGCAGATTTAGCTCAGTGGTTCTGGCACCCACCTGGCAAATACAAGGTTCCTGGTATGATCTCTGGTAACCACATACAACAATACCACCAGCAATCAGTACCACATACCACCAAGCTGGGTGTGGTGGCTCACGCCTGTAATCCCAGCACATATTTATGTTTATTCACATAAACACATATCAATATCAATATGTGTTTATGTGAATAAGCTTGAGACATTACCCAGTGATACAAAGTAAATAAGAAAGCACAGAACATCATTGCAAAGATATATTGTTGTTCTCTGGCTTCTAATTTTGGGACTCCTAAAAACAATACTTAAGTATTTTGACTTCCAAAAATACCACTGAAGAAAGGAACCTATAGATACATCATCAGAATTTAACCAGTTCCCTCTCTGAAACCAAATTACTTTCCCTTCTCTCATGGCTCTGATACAATTAGGGTGAGATGCTGAAGTCCTGATGGGCAAACTCACCAAGTTCCAACTGCTCATTGTTTGTATTTGTGGATCAATCCTCCAGGAAGAAAATTCACCTATTCCTTCTTACCCCTTAGCTGTTTGTAGTCAAGCCAACTGAAAACACTCTTCCCTTTCCCTGACAGGGCTTCTCTACCTGCCATGTGTCTAGTTTAGCCTTTAAAAACCAAACTCAAGAGTCTTCTCTTCAATGTAAACCCTTCTCTCTGATTCTGCAGATACAGTCCTCACTGTATGTTTCCATGGCTTTTGGTTTATTGCTCAAAAGCCTGAACCTTGTCCTGAGGGCCAAGGATCATGTCTGACACATAAAAGACAGGCTCAGGCACAAAAAATATTTCTGTTGAATCAGTTAACTGACTTTTTATTTTATCAAAAAAATGAAAATTTCATAATCAAGAGACAAACAACAGTTATTACGATGTGTATCATTACTTTCAAAGTAATCATGTAGAGTACAAGCTATAAACCATAAGAATTTTTACAAAAAGAAACAACACAAATATTTCTTTTTAAATAACTAATATATACTAGTAGTATGCATTAAACATTTAGCATACATGTTGAAATAATTTTAAAACAATAGAATTCATAGTTTGGGTAAGAATATGAACTTCACTGTCTTCTATTTTGCATTTCTTATACAAGAGAAATCTGGCATGAGGGGAGAAAACGGTTCCTTGTAGCGAGGAAATCTGGACCCCAAGTGAATTCCCTAATAAGACTTTCCACAACTATGAGAAACTGAGCCTCAGTGTGCTTCATGTATACCTCCACGGGAAAGTGATTCTCATGAGAGTAACAATATTGATTAGTTACCCTTGCAAAGAGAAATTCATTCTCCCTTTGACCTCTTTCCAATGAAAAGTCATAAATGAAATGCTGAATGCACCCCGGCACTTTATGTATGTTGCTCCATTAACTGTCATTGCCACCTATGCACTGGTTATTTGTTCTACATTATACCACTCCACAAATGAGGAAACAAGCTGATAGAAGAGTTAAGTAATCAGAGACATGTTAAGAATCTATTACGTTCAAACTGAGAGTGCCTGCCCTAAAGCCCACATTCCCTCACCAGTACTGTCCTGGTTTTATCTGACTTGGTAAGCTAAGCATTTGCCCAATTCTTCTGCTTTCCTTCTGTGCTGCTGTCCTCCAGAAGTTGGTCATTGCTTGGAGTAGATTCTTTCCTTCACTAAGTGTTACAGTTTCCCGAACCCTGTCTTGCCACCTCATTTTTGTGATACTGGTTGTTGAACTTAGGGTCTTTTCAGTGAGCTACATGCCCAGCCTTTTGTTACTACTATTCTTTATTATAAGACAGGGTCTCATCAAGTTGCTAAATTGCATGGGCTTGGCTTGAGGTCCTCCTAACTCAGCCTCTCTGGGATTACAAGAGTGCATCACTACACCTAACTTCTATTCTCTTTTTCATGACTGCACATTCATGCGCACACACAAAAATACACAATATATCCATGACCCTGCCTAATGTTAACAAAAAAGTTACAAGACTTTCTAAGGAAGATTTTATTTGTCCCTAGATTCCCATACTTGAACAGAAGAATTGATTGAGTCAACCTTTGTATTTTATGACCTACAGAATCTCAGGATCACTGCAAAGTGGTACTGCTTAGTTTAGACTGTGATATCCCAAGTGAAAACATGACCATTTTGAAATCCACTTTTTCTCAATCTTATAAAGAAGTTGTTCTTTCACTTCAACACTCTCTCTCTCTCTCTTTCTCTTTCTCTCTCTCTCCCTCTCCCTCTCTCTCTCTCTCTCTCTCTCTCACACACACACACACACACACACACACACACACACACACACACACACACTGCACTCTGGACACTTATGAAGATTCTTTCCTAAGCCTTAACTTCCAGAGGCTTTTTAAATCTAAGATGAAGTACAGAACTCTGTACTTTAAGCAAGCTTACCTTCATAACTTATATCTAAAATGCCCCCCCAAATTCTCATGCATGTGGAAGGCAACTGGGTTGTTAGTGGATTAAGCCATCCCTGAGAGCAGAGCTGAATATGCTGATAGAAAGTGGGGTCTGGGCAGAAGACCCTGACCTGGAAGCTCTTCTCTCCTGCTCCAGCTTCTTCCCCTCTCTGCTCTCTGCTTTCCGGCCACCACGAAATCTGTAGCTTTTCTCCCCCAGGGCCTCTCACCATGTTTTTCTGCCAACTGACTACGGACATAGTCCTCTAAAAACCATGAGCCAAAATAAATTTTTCCTCGTTTAAGTTGTGGATTTCAGGTATTTTGTCCCAGCAAAGAGAAAATAAGTAAGGCACTAAGTGATTTTTAATGCATATATTGTGTGACCCACACTCTGAGAAATTAACAAATTCCACCCCACCCCTTTTATATAGAGTGATACTTGAAATTCTCTAGAAATTTATGAGTTTCCTTCTGTGACTATCTTTTTCACACAAGTATAACAGATTTAATATTGTTAAAAATAGCTGCTTACTGATCAAACAAGTATTTCTTGAATGTCTACCTTGAGTTAGGTCTGGGAAATATCAAACAGGTAGGATAGTAGCCATTTCTATTTCACTCCCATACACACTGCGGTCTCATCCAGCAGCTCATTCTCCTGTGTTAAGTCTGGGGCCATCACTGTGAAGCCATCACCAATCAATCTTATAGCAATAGCCAGAACATAGCCATAAGATCCTTGCCCCCAGGACAGGGAAATAGAAAGAAAAAGTTAAATGATGATGGGGAAACATGAGCGCTACTAGGGGGATTTAGAGTTACCACCTTTCCCGTACCCCTTCTCCAGCATGGTGGCAGGCTAGATGCTATCCCAGAAAACACCCTGGCTCCGGGAGGTGGGCAGCTAAGGCCCACAGGCCTGTGAGGAAGCCAGGCCTCCGGGGAACATTCAGTGTACCGGGATGAGGGGGCCCTTCTCTCTACGGGTTTCTCTTCCCTCTCTGGCTTAAAATTAAGCACATGAAAGCCAACTGAGACTTCCAGCATAGGGCATTTAAAAAGTTTGACTTAGGGTTCATGAAATCTTTTTACCACAGCTTTCAGATCCTCTTCTTTCACTTCCTAGTTGCAACTCAGAGAATGACTTACTCCTAGAAAAAGTCAAAAGCCTTAACTTCCAGAGGTTTTTAAATATAGGATTAAGTATAGAACTCTGTACCTCTGGTTTCTGGTACATCCCTAGTCATGGATTTAAGAACCTGGGTGCAATTTGCCTCTAAAAACAGAACTGCAAAGGTTGTGTCCAGTAGTTCAGGTATTATATTTCATTATATTTACACATCGCAAGGTTTGTCTTTGAGACTCTTTTGTTGGATCAGCTTTGGCCCAGAAAAAGTTTACAGTTAGCAACTCTACACTGTTACAAACTATATCCTTTTTAAATAGATTAGTTGGTATTAGAAGAGGTAGAAAATCACTTCAAAATAATACCTCCATGAGGAGTAGGTAGGTATCTCAATTGTGGAGGAGAAAGGAGGGCCTAAAAGAACAAAAGCAGGTCAGACACACCTGGTTTTGAATTCTGGGTCCACTTTGCTATAATGTGAATCTAAAATCCCCCAAAACCCATGCTTGGGCTTTTAGAAGGTGAATGGATCACGAGGGATCTAACTTCATCAGAGGATTATTCTGTAGATGGATTCATAATTTGATGGCTACATTGGGAAGTGATGATAACCTAGACACAGCGATGGTGAAACTTTTACAGCTTTCACTGGTAATGAACAGCCCACTGTGGCATGCACACCATAGGCTCACCACCCCTGAGTAGCAGGAGGTCGGGTCTAGTTAAGGGAGCAGGTCATGGGGTTATGATCTCACAGGCTGCACTTTGTCTCCTATCACTGCCTCTTTGGCTCTAATGCTCTCTGCTTCCTGGTGACCATGATGTGAGCACCTTTGCTTTACTATACCCTCACATCATGATCTTCTGCCTTGTGACAGTCCCCTATGATGGTGCCAGGCCACCACTGATTGAAATCTCCCTTGATCTCCAATCAACCGTTGACATGAGACCATGAGCCAAAGTAAACCTTTAACTTGCTATTCTCAAGGATGGCAAGCTAACACATCTCTTTCAGGTGTGTTACATACAAATTATTTAAACTCTCAGAGTATTTTTTGAATATCCATGTGATAAACTTATTTACCTACTGAAGTGCTTCAGGAGGTGATATAGTTAATGAGTTAAAAATGACATACAAATCTAGCATAAAATAATGTCCTCAAGCTGGGCATGGTGGCTCACGCCTGTAACCCCAGCACTCGGGAGGCAGAGGCAGGAGGATTGCTGAGTTCGAGGCTTGCCTGGGCTACATAGTGAGCTCAGAGCCAGCCTGAACTGCAAAGCGAGACCCTGTCTCAAAAAAAAAAATAGTGTCCTCAAAAAAAAAAAAATGTTCCCCCTCCCTGCTTCCTTTGCTCTACCTGTTACCTCAGTGCTCCCAGGACTAGCAGGATAACATATATGGTATGATAGAAAATATGACTATGAGGCCATTTGTTCCAAATTAATTGAGAACTTCCAAATAAGCAACAAACCATGGTGAGGTGTTTCTGAGCCACCGCGCAGGTCACCTACCCTTACAGACTGCCCTGGCCCTGAGACCATTTCTGGGATGAAACTTCTCTACTCAGCAGAAGTTCCTGGTGAGCACTGAAGGCATCAGCACAGGTTTGGAAGCTTGTTAAGTCAAACACTGGCTCTATGATTTAATCTCCGGGAAACTTCCATAAGTCACAAATCTCTTTAAGGCTTGTTTCCATTCTTATACATGATCTGATGATTATACTTTCCCTGAGGGGTCCAGATGTAGGCTAAATGTGATTAAAGCAGGAGAAGTAACTCATCCAGGATCTGGTATGGAGGACTCAGATCTTAGTTGTTGTTAGGTTTTTCTTTCCTTTATTCATCTCCCAGGTCTTAGGCTTTACTGATTTGTGATAGTTTCCATGACAAGTGTCAGTCAAATTCTCATTTTTTGAGGAATCTCCACAGTGGTGGCATCAATCTACATCCCTACCAACAGTGGAGAAAGGTTCCTTTCTCCCCATAGCTTTGCCAGTTTTTGTTATTGGTTGATTTCTTGATAACAGTCATTCTGTCTCAAGTAAGATGGAGTCTCAGCGTTGTTTTCGTTGGCATCACTTGAATGACCAGTGCTGTTGAACATCTTTCCATATGTTTATTTGCTGTTTCTACTTTGTCTGAGAATATCTGTTCATTTCAGATGCCCATTTTTGGATTGGGTCTTTAAATCTAGAGGCCTGATGTTTTTAAGTTATTTATATATTTTAGAGAGTAGAGCTGGGATTAGAGGGTCCATTTGACCCAGATATTCCCCTGCTGTGTATCCTCCTAAAAGAATTGCAAGTATCATACCACAGTGATAATACACACACCCATGTTCGTAACAGCTCAGTTTGTAAGAGTTAAGTCTTGGAAACAGCCCAAATGCCAATTTTAGTATATGTGTTGCCAAAGCAAGCACCAGCCCAAATGCCAATCGACTGGTGACTGGATTGAGAAGATTTTTAAAAAATAAAATAGAGTACTACTCAACTACAAAGACTTAGAGACATTTATAGTTATATGGTTGCACATTGAGTCCATATTCTTAAAATAATTAGGACACATGCAAATATCAAGTAGTTTCTCTGGTGTGAGAAAAAGAAAGTGTAAATGAGGAAAAATGTATAATAGACAATGTAAAATAGGAGAAAAACATCTAAAGGGGAAGGGAAGGAGAGCAGGAGACAGGAAAGAAGGGAAAGAAAAAATATGAGAAAAGAGGGAAAAATGGAAACAAAGGTTTTTTTTTTTTGTAAATAGGGAGAAATGGAAGGGGAGAGGGGAACTAAGGGGAGTGGGAAAAAAAGAACAAGAATCAAGATATACCATGTACAGGTACGAATTCCTAAAGTTGAATGTGATAATAATGTATACTTAAAAAGTAGCAATAAGTTTAGTGAATTTGTTTTTAAAAGGAAGCTCCGCTCAGGGCTCAGTGCTACTGAGAGCAAAGAGCTCGAGTTCTCACTTATTTTAATGGACACTTCAAAACTAAGCATGAAGGACTTCCCTGATTACAACATTAAACGATGATGGTGGTATGAGCAAAATAAATGAAGATAGTGAAGTTAGTACACAGGATTTGTTTTTGAGTCTTTTGCATCATTATCTCCTTTGATGTCCCTTCAACTAAGACACCCTGTCTACAGCACATTACCATCTCCAGTTTACAGCTGAGGAAACGAAGGTTCCAAGATATTCAGTGATTTGCCTCAAGACTTACACTTACCTCATCCCTAGTCCATGCTGCTTCAGTCTCTACCCATAAAAATATAGTCAAATCAGCAGTCACATATGTGCCTCCTACTCGTGAGTGTAACTGCTTTCCTACTTCAAACAACAAAAGCTGTACAAATAATCCCATGTGGTTTCCATTGAAACATGAAATTGGACAAGGAAATAAATAACTCATTTTAAATTTAAGCAGCTTGATGGAGCCTGGAAAAATTTTTAAAGCTACAAATTCTATCTGTGATTATTCAAAAAGTCTGTAAGTTATGCCTGATACAGCCGATGTCATCTCTATTAAAAGTGAATTTAGGAAACTTGCTGTCATAGGCGGATGGTCATTTGGAGTAAAAGAGTCACTAGGGAGGCGCAGGCAGGAGGATCACAAGTTTGAGTCCAGCCTGGGCAATTTAAAGAAACTGCCTCAAAATCAAAACTAAAGGGCTGGGGGTGCACATCACGGCAAGTACCCTGGGCTCAGTTTTAGTACTGGAGGGGCCGGAAAGGAAAGAGGAGACAGAGCGACAGAGGCAGAGACGAGGCAGGGAGAGAGAGCTGAGACCGATGAGGAATTGTGAGGATCTGAGCTGGGACAGCACGTGCATCTCATCTGTGCAGCAATCGTGAGGAGCTGCCATTTCCCATCCTGCTTTGGAGGCGGAGCCCTTAGTAGAAGGGAGGGTGGAAGTCCAAGCCAGGCCTGCTCTGCCTCTCTGCGAACGTTACATGAGAAAAATAGATCTCTTTTTAAACCTCTTTTTATTTGGGTTTCTTAATAGTCTGACTGCAAGGTGAAAACTTAGATTTCTGGCTTTTTTATTTTTTTAATGGAGACTAGAAAAGCGATTTACATCACTTCACGATCCTGTCACCTCTTCAGCCTCCACTTAATTTACTTCTTGAGACTCGATCTCATTAGGGCCTCCTACTTTTAAGACTTCGGGTAGCATCTCTCAAACTCCTGCAGAGCCCTCCAGCATCTAACATTGATGGGTGATAGAGAAAGTAGTTCCTAAACACAGGTATTGATTTTCCCTTCCCTGCATATGTACATGCCACTCATCCGTGGTGAGATGGGGTCCATGTCCCTGCAACTGAAATCTAGGTTGGCTCTTGTAACTTGCCCTGACCAGTGGAACAGAGAAGGGATACACCAACCCGACGCCCTCACCCCCAGCTCTGGGAATGGAACCAGGGCTTTTGCATTGAACTATAGTCCCATCCCTTTTATTGTTTTTACTTTGAGACAGGGTCTCTCTCAGTGGCCAGGACTTCAATTTATGACTCCTGTGCCTCAGTCCTTTCCTAAATGATGGGTTTATAGGCATCCTGGGGCTTCCTAGCCTAGGGCTGAGAGGGGATTAGAAGTAGCTGCTTGTTAGGAGTCTGACTATCCTAAAGCCACCTGGCTGTGCAGAAGCCCACACTACTTAGGAAGTGGGGCCACATGAAAATCCCCAGCTCACTAGACAACTGAGTTATTACTTTTTTTTTTTTTGAGACAGGGTCTCGCTTTGTAGTTCAAGCTGCCCCTGAGCTCACTATGTAACCCAGGCAAGACTTGAATTTAGCAAACTTCTTGCCTCTGCCTTCCGAGTGCTGGGCTGAGTTGTTACTTTTGGGGCTCCCACCCAGCCCTGTCACCAGCTGAATGAGACCGACTGACCCTCAGCGAATGTCAAATGGAACAAAAACTATCCAGTTGTCCCCACCTGCAGTCCTAACAGACAGGACTGTGAGAAACATTAGATCATTGTTATCTGGAGCCACTAAGTTGTGGGATGATTTGCTGTAGGACAATAAATAACTGAAACAGCTCAGAAGGGTGATTGCTAGTGAAAAGGAGAGGTAAAGAAAGAGAAAGGTATAGCCAGGCCTGGTGGCTCACGCTTGTAATCCCAGCACTCGGGAGGCTGAGGCAGGAGGATTGCTGTGAATTCAAGGCTTGCCTGGGCTACATAGTGAGTTTAGGGCTCAGCCTAAACTACAAAGTGAGACCCTGTCTCGAAAAAACTAAGGGGGAGGGGGATAAAAATAAAGGAAAGAAAGAGAAAGGTAGCCAGTTCTCCTGGCTCTCACAGCCTGAGCAGAACTCAAAACTAGTATTTCCTGAGGGAAGTAAATTTTTGCATGTCCATGAATTATCTTACAATACACATTTGGAATACAACTTGTTCAGAGGTTGGGAATTTATCAATGCACTTCAGCTATCATTCCTGACCTATACATGACACTACATATCAGTGTTATGTTATGTCACACTAATGCTTTGTGAACCAGATGTATAATTCCAAGTCGTATCTTTTCTCTGGTATGAGAACCTGTAGATGTAAATGAGTTCTAGAATGTATCATAGATTTTGTGAAATAGGAAATATTCAAAGGGAAAGTGGTAGGGGAAATTAATCTGGAGAAGGAATAAACATGATTTAAAAAGAAAAAGAAAGCAAATGTATATAGGGATGGAGCTCTGTTTGGTGAGTAGGGATATAGGCAAAAATGAGAATTAACTCGTGTCATATACTGATACAAATTCTCCAATGTTGAGTGTGATTTTGAGCTGTATATAAAATGTACCAATAAAGAATTCAATTAAAAAAATACCAAGTCAGTCCTAAGCAATTCCAAGAAGATGAATAGCGGTGTTATACAAGTGTCTGTATAGATAGTGGAGTATAACATATTTAACATGATTATGAGTCATTTTATGCTAATAGATGCTTTTTACAGAAATCTATTAAATCAGGTTTCATTTTAAAAGTAAAAATGAATACCCAGGGATATAGGACATATTCGGAGATTTTACTTACTTCCTTATAAAATGTTCTCAGAAGAAAATTCTCTGCTCCAAACCAGCAGAAGCTAAGATATTTAAATAAATAAGAAATTTGGTAAAAGTGCTTTCCAGGGACGTATTAATCTCCTCAGTGGAGAATCATTTTATTAAAACTATCTGCTTGGTTAGTAAGGATCCTCAAAATATTTATAGTTCAGTTAATTTAAGTCCAAGGGAGTTAACTTTTAATTTTTGAAGTTAATAACTTTTAAATTGTGAAATTCATATGAAAATGGTGGCATGGAAGTGCAGTGGGCGATGGTTCTCATCACTGAGCGATCACAAGAGGCAACTGGGAACCTTCTATTCCTGCTCTTCTCCCCCTACCCAGAAGTTTGACTTGATTTCTGGGCTGGGAACGAGGCAATAGGAAATGTTTAACATTCCATAGGTGACTGTATTGTCCAGCTAAAGCTGAGAACAACGCTGAAAGACTATGGGCCTTGGCATAACTCCTTAGATTAACATGCAAGCATTTCTGGATGTGAGGGCGATCTGGCTGCGACATCTGTCGCCCCAGGGATCGCCAGGGTTGATTCGGCTGATCTGGCTGGCTAGGCGGGTGTCCCCGCCCCTCCACTGCTCCACGGGTGTCCCTCCCCAAGCTCTGCGCTGGGTCGAAGAGGATGAAGAGGATGACCACCCCGGTAGAGGAGGACCGTTTCCTCAGTCAAGGGTACACGAGTGGCTGCGCTCCCCTGCGAGAACCCCCTAACAAGCTCTCAAGATGCAAGCGTTTAGTGGTTTTATAATACAGCTTTACATAGTGGTTCCCGAAGTGAAGTCTTTCAGTAAGTAGAATCAGCCATACCTCAGGAACATGAAAATTCTTAGGTTTCAACCAGACTTAGTGAATCAGAAAATGTAGGAGTGAGGCCCAGCCTTCATATGATTCTGCCACAGCACAGTTTCAGAAGTACTGCACTATGCGATAAGGATAAAATGGCTAATGCCTCTATGTTCCCTCATTGGTTTTTGACCTGTGATTAAAATCTTCTCTTTCTGCTTGTCAAAATATCTTGTTTTTATACAAATATTAAAGGCTAAACTGGTCCACAAGTCACCAGTTGGATGAATCAGACTAAGACCAGCAATTTAATTCTGCAGATTTGGTTTCCTCATCCTTCAAACAGAAATAACAAAAACAATCTCCACGTCACAGAGGTACTTTGAGAGACATTAAACATAGTGGTTAAGCACACAGACTTCAGAGTCTATCTAGACTTTAATATTTTATTCTATTTTTAATAGCCATGTAACTCAGACAAGTTCTTCATCTCTCTAGTTTGGAGTTTCCTTATTTATAAAATGAGGATAATAATAGAACTCTTCAGGGTGCTTGTAAAATTTAAATGAAAGATTGCTAGTAAATAAGGATACAGAAATAGAGATGGGTATGCTGATTATCTATCATCTATCTATCTATCTATCTATCTATCTATCTATCTATCTATCTATCTATCTATGTATCTGCCTATCCATCTATCATCTATCTATCTGACACCAGCACCCAGCAGCTAGTAAGCTTGGTGTATTATCACAATCACCATTCTAATTAGATAAAAAGAACTTGTATATTATGTCCTCTCTCTACAGACACAGAGATGTCAGTGGTGAAGGATATACCTATTAAGGCCACCAATTTGTAGCTGTACAACATTGGCCTGAATTTCTGTCAACCTCAGGACATCATCAGGAAATGATTAATACTGGCATCAATTTGCTTTTTGGTGATTCAACTTTTTGTACTAAAAATATGCTTTTCGTTAGACACTGACTGCAGAACTATTGTGTAAATTACTTCACTTCCATCCCAGGCTCACCTTTGGTAGGCAAATCAAAATAAGTATTATACTCAAGGTGCTCCTAGAAAGGTTGTGTCACATTTCTTCTCAGAAAACAGAACACTAATGGGTTTTTTTGAGTCACTGTCTATAACCGAGTTAACTAAAAATCATGTTCTTTGATTTATTCTCTGCACCAGCTAACAAGGAAACTTTTGGTGTGAACTCTTAATATGAATCATAATACAGAAGATGATTTAAAAATTCTTTCAGCATTTTGATCATTTTTTTCAGCTAAAACTCCTACTTTTGTCCCCATGATGTTCAGTGTGTAAAGAAAATATACCCATACGGAACATGCTTGTGAATTGAAAATAAAGCCAGTGCCCAAAATACGAATCAAAAACACTGTCTAGAACAACAGTCCTCAACTAATGAATTAAAATGATTGCTGGTTTCTTTAAAATATTAAGCCCATCGATGCTTGCCAAAAACCCCTTGGCTAGCTAAGAGATTCAAACTGCATTGTTCAGCTGGAGTTTGAAACCCTTCCATTCATCATTGACATGTGAGAGACAAGACAAGGTTTTTGACAAAAAGGGGATGAGGCGCCAGATGGTTTCCATCTGTATCTCCATTGATCGTACAATGAAAACCCACCTTCCCTAATCAGAAGGCTGTGTGATACATAGAGAATGAATACCCAGTGTTTTTAAAGAAGCATAATCGGCCCTTCCCAACCATAGATGTATAAATATTAATGAACACAATCTGGTTCTAAGCAAATTTAGCATGAACTTTTAGCAACCCTCCCTTGACAACTTCCTCCCTTTTTAACTGAATTAAGCGTCTAAGTTCTGTGATTAAAAATAGCAAACCCTGCGCTGAAGTTGGATCTGTAACTGAGGAAAACCTCCCCCTTTCAGCTAGTAACCAGTTAACATAGCTCATATCATTGTGCAGCATTTATAAACACAAATGAGTCTCAGTTTGAATGAGTACTTACCAGGTGTGAACAATGAAACAGAATCAACAAAACAGTCAGGGACCTGATGGTATTGATCACAAACCTATCATTTATGCCATGCCTATCGCCAAAATTACTTCAGAGAATTTAGACATAATTATGTACAATAATAAAAGAGGGCTGCTGACCCAACTTTTGCATCATATTTTAACTTTCTGGAGCTAACAGAAATTGTTGAAACAATTTTCTGGAGCTAACAGAAATTATTGAAACATTTAACTAATAGAAATTATTGAAACAATTTTCATTAGAAATATCCAAATAAAAATATTAGATGCCTTTCTAAGTGGTTTCAACTTGAATCATTTGCATTACACTGTCTCTACCAGGAAAATCTGATTAATTTTTCTTCTTGAATCACTCCTAGTATTTCGCAAAATATGTGAGATTTAGCCTTGAAAACTTCCACTGATTTCTTCCTTTGCTTTCATTCCCTTTAGTTCAAACAAGGAAGTTTAGGTATTTATTTTAGCTTGTGTGCCTTTAATCTGTTGAAACAGGGCACTTTCCAAGAAGTATATTCCATATATTCACCACTAAGGGTTCCCTGTGGGTCTAAGTGGTCAGAATCTTAAAGTAAAAACGTCAAATCAGGCCAAAGATAATATGAAAAATTGAATCCATGCACTTAGCTTTGCAAATTATATGACTGAAAGAAATTAATCTTTTCTCCTTTTCCCTCAATATGCATTCCGTCAATAAACATATTTGCATTGAGTATTCCTATGTTCATGGCCTTGGGGTGGCTACTGAAGATCAGCATGTCAGACAGTGTTCTTTCTGTTAGGCAGAGATGCTATTTCAGAGCCACCTAATGGATAATGGGTAGAGAATGCTCTTTGCTGTATAACAGCAGCATCATGCCCAGAGTTCATAGATGTCTCCATATCAAGTGGTCAAGGTCATCTCTTAGCCCCTCATTTCCTTTTGGGCACATACTTCCACTGAGATAGTTACCAGAAATGCTAGTGTTAAAATTGTTTTTGCTTTTCCTAGTCCAAACCTGGTTGGCAACAGCACAGACAGATGTCAGGATAATACCAGTAAAGATGGAGAAGAGGATAGCTATGGCTTCCGAAGAAAATGCCGAGGATATCAAAACGAATTCTTGGTTATGTTAAGGGCAAGAAGAACAGAACAGGAAGGGTCAGACACATGGCTCAGCCAGATGGTGCAATGTTAGCACATGACAAAGAGGAAGGAAAACAATTGTTTCCTTTCCATTTATTTGCTAACTTTCATGAAGAATGGTCTCCAAAATGCAAAGAGGAGCTTAAGTGGTTAATTTTAGCAGGAAACTGAAAAAATGAAATTGAAAGTGAACACATACATGTGTTTATATACACATGCATTAGATCTCCGGAATTAATGGGGACGAACAAGTAAATAACAAACTCTTTTTTAAATATATGATTCAAGTAAATTTTGTCCTGATTACCAAAGAGGGAACTGGCACAGTGTGTGTGTGTGTGTGTGTGTGTGTGTGTGTGTGTGTGTGTGTGTGTGTGTGTGTAGGGGGGTGGTGAGAAAGTAATGCATACTCATAAAAAACATAATTCTAGAAATCACATTTAAATACATGGATACCTGACCCAGCCTTACAAGGTGTCAGTGGGGCTAGAGGTTAGAATGTGGTCCCACTGGCAGAGAATGAAAAGATGGGTTGAACACCTGTTAATTATTTAATCAATATCAATTGAGAAGATGGTATATAAAAATATGCCACTGAACTCTCCCCTGTCAAGTAATTATTGATTAGATGAAGGTAGGAAAATGGTTATGAATGCCTGACATAATTAGTTTTAAAATAAATCTGAAACTTAAAGTTAGTAAAAAAAATGAATTAGATGAAATTTAGAGAAAAATATAAAATACTGCACTTAAGGTAAAAAAAAAATCTGTCAGGAAATGCAGGGTACAGATTTGGAAGAGACCCAGTTCACATTGACCCAGACACATTACAGGAAATAAAGAATGAGTCCATAGAGTAACAACATGGCAAATATGAAAAAAAAACTGCAAAAGGGTCTTAGAGAAAGAACAGCAGGACATATTCCTTGTTCTCATCATTCATTATCAACTACCTCCCTGATGGTAATTAAGCTGTTATCCCATAAGAGGGATGATCAAAATATATAGTGAATATTTAAAAATTTATTACAGTAGAAAGCATGTTGTTATTAACTCCTGTCAGATGCTCACTCTGAACACACTCATCTCCCCACTGTTGCTACCTTCTGAAGCAGTTCTGGAAATCCTTTTTCCTGTCCTTATGAGGGCTGGGAAAAAACAGTGTATGTGGCTGTCAACTGCCAGCCAATGAAAAAGCAGATTCATAAAAACATTACAGTGTGTCCTCATCCACCTTATTAACTGGATTTGACACAGAGGCAGTCGTGACATCACAATAAAAAAAGTACTTTTAGAACTGCTTTTGAAACTTGCAAGAAAGATGGGAAGATGTGTTCAAAGCAAGGGAGAATATTTTGAGGGGAAATGGCAAATGTCTTTTATTATAATAATTATTAATAAATTTAAATACCTATTTTTTTATCACGCCATATACTAACATGGGCTATGAGAAGAAATTATGATAAGCAAGATATTATCCTGTTTGTTTTATCATGAATCCACTATTAAAGTCTACCAGGATGTTCCTAAGGAAACTTTCTGACCTAGAACATACACAAACTGTGAAATGAAAGATCCAAGAACTTTACAAGAATGCTAAAGAATGGAAAACGAGAGAGGGAGGAAAGGCAAGAATAAGGTACTGACACAGAAATAGGCAAACTATTCAATGAAATACAACACAAAAACCAAAAGCAGTCTCACATATATGAATACAATATTTCTTTTATGAGATCCTTAATACTGAAAACCAAAGAGGAAATTATGAAATGTTCAACAAGTCATGCTGGAGCAATTGTTTTCATACAAGAAACATGAAATCAGATTCCTACCTCATACCATGTAACACAGTTTTATTCCACATGAACTGTACACTTAAAAGTAAACATTAATACTTACACAAGAACACATAGAATATGAAAAGGAAGATTTCATAAGCAAAATTTAAAACTTACTAAGCATAAAGAAGGGATTAAAGTTAAAAATAAGGGCTAGCAAAAAACAATAAGGGCTAGCAATATAGCTTCTACAAAGAAAGATTGTAAAAAACACTCAGGCATTAATTTAGTGGTGACCTGAAAATACATCATCAGTGCTCTCAAGGGCTTCCTGAAGGTGGGCTTGGATTAGCCTATCCCTTGGGCAAAGAGATCTGGAAATTTGCTCTAAAGGAGGAAAGCACTCCATATGCTTGTGTCTATGCCAGGTTTAACAAAACTGTGGGCAAACAGAATAAAGAATGTTTCATGTTGTGTTTCTATACAGTTGTCCAAAAAATATGAGAATTAAGTGTCACCAAACAAGCTCTACTCATTGACTATCTTGTACCTTGTACTACACTCCAAAATTTGTAGTCAATTGTGGATTAAACCTAACCACTCATTGTCAAATAAAACTATAACACTATTCAAAAAAGGGAACATATGTTCATTTAAAAATATAATAAAGTGAAATGACAAACCAGAAATTGGGATAGCTGCAACACCTAAAACTGAAAAGGAATTCATATTTCTCTCTCCCTTCCATCTAACACCTACAACTACTCTAAATAAAGACAGAAAAGGCAAAGAAATGAACAATACTTCATGAAATAGAAAGTATCAATGGTAAAGATAAGATGTTCAACCTCATTAGAAATCAAGGGAATGTTTTACAGACCACAATACTATATATGCAAAATAGTATATAACAGTAATAACTATAATGCATAGATAGACAGAGTGTCAACTGGTTCTTCTGAGAAACACTTTTGAGTTACATAATAAAGAATACACTCACACTCTGACCTAGTAATTCTACTCTTAGAGAAGTTTACTCAACATAGGCCAAAAGATAATTCATAGAGGTAGGATAATTCATAGCAGCATTTTCCTTTGTAATAGAAAATCATTGGAAATAAATTACACAAACAGAATATAACCCAAAAGTCCACACATAAAAGAACAAAGTGGTATATTTGCACAATAGATAATACTATACAACAGTGGTAAGTGGGCAAGTCTATCTTTATATTCTGGCTAGGTAAATCTTACAAATATAAATATGAAAGAATAAAGCAAGTTGCAGAAAAACATGTAGAAGATGCTACCATCCTTAATGAGTCCAGAGACCAGCTGAATTTTACAATATGTATTATTTAGGAAGTACACACACACACTTACACACACACACACACACACATGCACACACACAAAGTACTACAAAACCTTTACAAATCCAAATAATGAATTCAAAATTCAAACACAGTAGTTATTTCAAAGAAGGAGCCAAGAGATTGAATCAAGAAGGAATAATATCAACGTTATGGTTCATATTTTACTTCATAAAATGGAGTTGGCTGCATGGGTGATTAATTTTATTGTTGATTAGCATTCTTTATTCCTAGTATGCTCTAATATGCACATTTATTCATAAGTAAAATAAGAAGAGAGATAGAAGGGAGAAAGAAAGGAAGGAGGGGGAAAGAGGGAGGGCTAGAGAGAGGGAGAGAAAGTGAGAGACAGCCAGAGCCTGAGAGACATACAGAGAGACAGAGAGACAGGTTGCCCAAGGAAAACAGGCCTGGCAGGCCTTCGTAATCATATCAAGCACGGCCATGTGACCTTTGGCAGAAAACTCAATATATAAGGGCATGTTTTGGCTTCTTTGTTCTTCAAGTAGGTTACCAGTCAAGTTATATCTTAAAAGTGAGTTATTTCTGGAAATTAATTAAATTAATTTGATGTCATTCAGGCATGAGTATAGAAGTACATTTTCCAATTCCATATTCAGCATTATTTAAACTGTTTCAGTATCATGTTTAATTTTTTATAACCATATTTTATGAAAAATATTTGACAAACTAGATGTCTTCCTATGAAAGTAAATATCGATAGTGATAAAAAATATAGGGGTGAGGAAAATCCTTTTCACACAAATGGCTAAGTAAACTTGAAATGAAAAGCAAATTTGATGGTGCTTGAAATAAAAGTCGGGACCTTCACACTGACCCAAATGCTCAGCTTTTTAAAATTTTAAATTCTCAGACAAGATCTTGCTAAGTTGTCCAGGCTGGGCTCATCCTGCCTCAGTCTCCGAGTGCTCAGGGCACATTCACAGGCCACCACGCATAGCTGTGCACCTTATTTTGAAACATTCAACTGAGAGAGGAGCTCGTGAGAAGTATGATAGTTGACTTCAAAATGTAAAAGAAACACAGTGAAGTTTAAAACATTTATTTTTTCTTTTGCATACAGATTGCCCACCCACTGCCAGTGGACAGAAATGTAGCGAGGCTGACTTAAGCTTTGAAAATTAAAATACCAGCTCACAGCAGCTAGCTGGATGACTAACTCTGGATGGGGGCCTATTATCATCCAAGAATTTCCTAAAGTAGTGAAAGAATGATATTCTTCTAAAAGTGTTTATAACCTTCATTTTCCTTGGAATGGGTTATATTTTATAACTTTGACCATACATATACTATATATCTTATCTGACTGAACTCAGGACCTTGCACTTGCCAGGCAGGCGGCAGCTCCACTGAGCTACATTGCAGCACTATATATCTTATATATCTGATCTTTAAAAAGTCTTATAATACTGTACCATATTTACCTTGCATTTAGTCATATCATTCGTTGTTCTTTCTAAGTCAGTTCCAGAGACACAGAAAATGAATGAATGATTCCGTTCTTCCATAATTATGTAACTCTATGGAAGTCACTCTCCAAATCTCAGTTTCTTCAGCTATACAATGGAAATAAAATAGTACCTGAGATGGCTAAATGATGGTCCTGGAAATACACACATATCCAAATCCTCAGAGCCTATAAATATGTTACTTAGATGGAAAAGGGGGTCTTGAAATTTGATTGAGTTTTTTTTGTTTGTTAGTAGTGCCAGCATAGTCACAAATTTCTTATAAAAAAGATGCAGGACAGTCAGAGGCATAGGAGAAGTTTATGTGATGCAAGGTTATGGGATGGCAGTGAGGTCCTTTTTTTTTGAGACAGGTTCTTGCTTTGTAGTTCAGGCTGGTCCTGAGCTCACTATGTAGCCCAAGCAAGCCTCAAACTCAGCAATCCTCCTGTCTCTGCCTCCTGAGTGCTGGGATTACAGGCGTGAGCCACCAAGCCTGGCACTGTGGTATGCGGTATTGATGGCTGGTGGGCGTGAGTCTCCATGCCCAGCATTGTATGTGGCTACCAGGGATCAAACTCCGGACCTTGCGCTTGCTAGGCAGGTGCCGGAACCACTGAGCTAACCCTCCGGCCCAGTGAGGTCCTTTTTTTAATAATGAGGAAGAACATTCTGGCAGGCTGAGGCAAGAGGATCACAATTTCAAGCACAGCCTGGGCAGCTTAGTGAAACCCTGTCTCAAAATGAGGGGAAGGAATAAATATGATACAGAAAGAAAATAAAAGAGCATGTATAAGGGGGGAGGAGGGGGTATGGGTAGGGATATGGGTAAAAATGAGAATTAACTTGTGGCATATACTGGTACAAATTTCCCAATGTTATATGTGATTTTGAGATGTATATAAATTGTACCAATAAAGAATTCAATTTAAAAAATAAAAGATAAAAGAAACCTGGGAGTATGGCTCAGGGCAGAGGCCCTGGACTCAATCCCCAGTAAATAAATAAAAATGTAAATAAAATAGAGTATGAAGCCACAGTCAGGGAACTAGACGGCCACTAGAAAATGAAAAAAGTGAGGAAGTAAATCCACCTTTTGGAACCTCTGGAAGAAACTACTCCTTCAAAACCCTTGGCTTTAGTTGTGTGAAACTCATTTCTACTTCTGGCCTCCAGAACTCTAAGAGAATACACTTGTGTTGTTCTAACCAGTAAGCTCAGAGCAATCTATGGTAGCCGTAGGAAATTAACACACCACCTTCTAGGGGTTTCAGTGAAGAGCAAATGTGATAAACCAGTACAAAGTTTTTGCTTCAGTTATTGTTGTCATCCACCTATTTTATGCAGAACGAAGGCTCAGCCTCCCTACCCACTGTATCAATGCCCTCATAAGTCAGTTTGGTACCTCTGGGTACATTAATGAGGTGGGGAATGGATGCCATCTGGGAGTGAGGAGTCTGCAGCCCTCAAAGGAGAGGGCTCTGTGCTTCTCCAGGGCTCCATTCCTCAGCTAAACTTAGAGGTGGGGTCCTGGCAGCCCTAACATTCAATAAGTCCGTGATTACTCGGGCAGTCCAGTAAGTGCTCGCTGAGTCCAGCTTTGTTTGCTCCTTCTCTTACGGTTTAACTTGTAGCTGGTGTAAGAATTCTCCAGTGCCAAATGCTTCTAAGTTATCTTTCTTTCGGCACTGATTAATCAGTTGGTTTTAACTACATGATTAAAACCAAAAAGGAAGATGAAAAGTGGGTTAGTGGTTCTTCATTTAAATCTGTGCTTTCAAAAAAGGTATTCAATGCTGTACAAACTATGTTCTTACCAAAAACTCCTATCTTTAAGAGTCCATATGGATTCCCCTGGCTTCTTCTGTCTTTAATTCAAGGCGGTCACTTTCAAGAACAGGGCCAGTTGGCCTCATCAAGCGTTCTGCCAGACTCTTACCCTCTAAGTAGCAGGACATTTGACACACTTTCCTTGTTGCGAAAGGTGTAGATATCAGTACATCAGGTTCAAACATGACCAAAATAGAACTGACAGCAAAGGGCCACTTTCAAATCTCCACTTTTCCCAACTCACCATGGAAAGAAAGTCTGTGAAAAAGCTTTGCAATTCGTAAATTATCCATAAATGCAAAACTTCCCTATTTATTTCAGTTCAGCATGGGGTGGGACAGTGTGGCAGAGAGACTCTTCACTCATCTGACATGCAGAGAAATAGTTTCTTTGACATGTGGAAATCTATGCAACATGGTTTTGAAAGATGAATAGATCTTTTACAGTTGGAGAAGATGGGAAGGACATTTGGAGGAGAAGAATGATATACACAAAAGTAAAGAAAAACCCTCTAAGATAGGAAGAAGTCTGTGTATTGGCATGTAGCACAGAGAGGACAGATGATAGCAAAAGATAAGGCAGAACCCAAGTCCACACTTGCCATACTTGACACCTGAAATTTTATCGTGCAGTGCTCAGCAAAGACAGCTATCATCAGAAATGCAGCATGCTCAGACATTTTTAGAAGGAAAAAAACCCCCAGTAGATGTATCCTGCATGGAGGAGTTTAGGTCTGCGAGGGGATTAACGAATGGAGGAGTGCAGGGAAGGTGCCAAACTGGAGCGATCTTCATTGAAACCCAGCTGGATGTTGGACAGCTAAGAAGGTCTTTAATGACCTGAAGGTTTCTACTTCCACTTTGGATGATAATGCGCGAGGGGCAAGCCAGTGAAAATGACAGCAGTGGAGCAAAGGACCAACAGTGAGACTAGAAACATTAACCTGTGAACAGCGGATTAACGGAAGACAAAGAGGAACATAACCCTAATGAAAGGAGAAAGACGGCCATGAAGAGTTTGTCATCTGGGTCAACAGAGGCAATATGTTCTGGTGGGACAGCACGAAAATAGGTACCGGAGAATCATACTCAAATCCGAATGGTACTTGTCATCTCTATATGGAGTGAACACTGCTTCTCTCCCTACTTAAGGATATAACTGTCAGCACAGGAATGAACCACAGCACACAGCAGTCTGCACACAGACAGGTGCGAGGCCAGCCTCCACCTCCTCAGCCTTTCGAGACTGTTTAGAAAGAAGAGATGATTTGGCCTTGGTATAATTCATTTTCTTTCACGGGAGGAGAAATTAATTGTAGCTTAAGTGACTACAGAAATCAAATAATATGGTACATTAATGCTTATATACAACAATAATCATTAAATGTGCCCTTATGAGCAGTAGCCAGAGGAGTAGGGAATGGAACAAAATTTTTAAAATGACATTTATGTCCTGAGAAAGGGATTAGATATATTGCAGCATGAGTCAGAAGACAGCAGCATTCTTGGCTAAGAGGAGAAATAAATAATCCAAGTAACAATCAGTATGTATGGGGGAGTGGATGCAATGGCCTGTGCATTTCCCTCTAATAATAAATAGGCAAAAGAAGGCCAGGGACTTAGCTGAGTGGCACCACACCTACTTTGCAAGCATAAGGGTCTGAGTTCGATCCCTGGGACTGCCAAGAAAGAAAGAAACAAAGAGAGAGGGGAGAGGGAGAAAGGGAGGAAGAGAAAGAAAGAAAAAGAGAGGGAGAAAGGGAGGAAAGAGGGAGGGAGGGAAGGAAAGAATGAATGAGGGAAGGAAGGAAAGAAAGAAAGAAAGAAAGAAAGAAAGAAAGAAAGAAAGAAAGAAAGAAAGAAAGAAAGAAAGAAAGAAAGAAAGAAAGAAAGAAAGAAAGAAAGAGAAAGAAAGAAAAGAAAGAAAGAAAGAAAGAAAGAAAGAAAGAAAGAAAGAAAGAGAAAGAAAGAAAGAAAGAGAGAGGAAGGAAGGAAGGAAGGAAGAAAAAAAGGCAAAGGAGATAAAAAAAAGTGATACTTTCTAAGGGTAAAACATAGAGCAGAAGAAAGGATGATGGCAAGAAACGGAGTCATAGACAGGAAGGCCCAACACTGGGAAGGAATATATGAATGGTTATCCACGATTCTGTGTTCTTTGTAGCCCTCAGCAAAGCATGGGACAGTTTATAAGTGCACAGCAATAAACAAGCCAGGCTTTGAGCCAGGATTTGACTCAGAAAAAGAATAAAAAAAACCTTCAAGTTCATATTCCTTAGGTAGCTTGGTAGGTAGGTAGGTAGGTAGTCAGACAGGCAGGCAGACAGATAATTTCTATTTCTTGGGTTTAAAAAATATATCTAGTTGAGTACACTGAAACATTAACTAGAACAGTGAGCAGTGCGTAGCTTCAGTCTGAGGACTGGCTATCAAAAATAATGCCAATTCAAGGTATCAAAAGCAATGTCCATTTCAGTCACTCAGGGACCATCCTTGAGCACTGATTCTGAGAATTTACTTCTATGCTTAGAGCACCTGTTATTCCTAGGCTGAGTGGACTGGACAGTCATGTTCACTGACCACTTGGTTTCAGCATCTTTGAACTGCTCTGAGCACTTCTCACTTACCAGGAAGGATTCTCCTCTGTATGAAGTGTAATAACAATGTGAAACCCCTCTCCTTATGACTAAAGAACGAGCTAATCAGTGCTAAAAATAGGTACACAGACAGAAACATTTTCAATTCTCAAGTCTGGCTGTGCAGTAAAATCAACTTGGAAAATGGATACCATTAAGTCTCATTACAGAGGCTTGGTTTAGAAGAAAGTAGTCCTTTATCAATCAAATGTGTGTGGTCCATAACCTTTTCTCCAGGAAACACCAAAAGATGTAATGGATCTTTGTTATGTCTCTAGAACCAAGCAAGGATCTTGCTGTCTCTGTCCCAAGCCAGAAAGGACACACAGAGAAGATGAACGCTCTGTGGGGTCGAAACAACTCTTCCTGGCTTGAAATAAGTTTGTCCTTCTTTGGACCCTAAAACAATGCTGAAATTCACAAGTGGCATGGATTAATATCAACATGAGCAGTTTTTTTTTTTTTTTTTGGAGTCAGGGTCTCGCTTTGTAGAACATGAGCAGTTTTTATTTTGTACTCATATGTCAGCTCTAGCATGTTGTAAGCTCTTCACAAGCAGAACCGCTTCTTAGTACCTTAGTACCTATGAGTCCTGTTCTGGAAGACTGTTTCCAGACTTTCGTTCAAAAGTCTGACAAAGTGAGCCTCATACACCTTTGGTGTAAATATACAGTGTGTATAGCTTTGCGTCTCCCAGCAGTCCTTTCCATGTCACCACTACTGTTCCTCCCTGGACATCCTGGGCTCTGACTGAGCACAGTACTGCTGTCCACTGTCCACTGTGGAGTGAGCGACCAGCGGCCTAGTGTCCCACAGCCACACAGTGACTGCCATGATTTGCTTGCATCTACAAATGTTGGCAATGTGAGGTCCATCCGTGAAAGTTTGCAACTCGAATGTTCCTAAGTCAGGGAGTCATGGTATTTGCGCAGAGCTGGGTACTTTCCTATAATGCCTCAGAGGTGCTATCTCATTTGGCCTTCACAAGCCTTTCAGTTAGAGGGAGCAGGCCTGTCACGAAAGGCTCTCTGATCTGAAGGTCACAGAGCTGGCCAGCTTAACTCTAGGTCATAAGAGAAGCACATCAGTGCTGGCTCCCAAAGCCGCCTGTTCCCCACCCAAGCTTGTCCTGCTCTTGTCCACACGGCCACTGTATGTGGCTGGAGAGTACTCAGATGATTGTTATGAGGAGGATGTCTGGGAACATGAACGAACGAGAGGGGCAGGAGGCAGTTAAAAAGAGACCAGGAAATGGACACCAACTGATCTTCATGTTTTTCTAACCTGACAAGTTCCAGGAATATTGTTGCTAGATATGGGGTGATTCTGACTTTTCATCTTCATAAGAGAGTCAGATAGCAATGCTATATTTTCAGAAAGGCAAGGGTGTGTGTGTGTGTGTGTGTGTGTGTACATGTGAGGATACTTCACGTGTGTGTGCACACATAAGAATATACCTGTGAATTGTCGGTGTTGGACTGGAGAGAGGAGACATGTGTCTAGCGTTGCTGGAGGGTCCTTGGGTAGAGGAGCTGCACGTAGTCTTGGTGCAATGGTCTTTTTATTGTGCGGTTCCAGAATATAAATATAAAGGAATGGTACCTTGTCCAGTTTTTGGCACTGGTTAAAAGTGCAGGTGACAGGGCAAATGCTGTGGTCAGGTAAAGAGACTGGCTACAAATCCCCTGAAGACAAAGGCAGTCTCTTACAAAGGATGAAAGGATCATTATTATGCAAGTCTGGCTTTCTGGTGAAATGTAGAAGGAAATGAAGGAAGCACCACAGGCCAGAGGAAGGGGAAGAACGAAGTAGTGTCAAAAGCCGAGGCTGACCCCTCAAGGCGCTTTGTGACGTACTGTACATGGGGATCATCCTGCACAGAGGCAAGGGGCGGGGCTGCGGTACCTCGGCACCGGCCGGTCACAGACCAAGAGACAGGGCTGTAGCCACCCAGGAATCTCTGGATGAGGAGACACCACTCTCAGGAGCGAGTCTCCGAAGGGAAGCACAGCTGTGAGGAGCGGGCAGCCAACACTCCCAGCAGCTGGAGAGCAGATGCAGCAGCACGGTGAGGGTGCAGGTGCTGCGCTAACCCTGGCACCTGGAGGAGCTGCATCCCATCCCCACTGGTGCTGCAGTTCGGAGATCCTCGCCTTCTTCTGAGGAAAGAAGGCAGGCTGGGAAGCCAGCCTCTGCCTGTGGTGTCGCTGTAGTTTCTCCTACCTTATAAAACCGTATCAACAAGTTTCTGCATCTTTAACATTTAATGACATGTTATAACCTTCACATTGCTTTTTAGTCAATTAATAGTTCCCTGTGACAATCCATGCAAGACTTCTTCACAAGTCTATTTTTTTTCCACCAAAATTTCTATCACTACATCTCAAGGACAATGGGGTCAATAACTCCCAAAGATAACTCATTCTATCTTGCTATTAACTATGTGTTACTAACTTTTTAAATAAACCAAAAACTTATTTTCTTACATTTCCAATCACAAAGTCAAAGGAAAGAGAACCAATCCTTAGACACCTTCTATTCTATAAGCTAAATAGCTACAGCTCAGACTATTCCACAGTATAGGACATGATTCCAAATCTGCTTACCCATCTGGTCTCTACACAGTGAAGAAATTCCAGTTTGTTCATGACCGCATTTAAACTGGACTATACAAGCCTCTAGGAGCAGAATGACCCACATAGTTCCAGGGAGGGATACTCCTCTTGTTCTGGACACAGCAGTTCAATGAACACAATCTAAAATTAACTTCATGATTTAAATAAACTCTACTATAAGATTAATTATGCCACTGATTTACACTGACTTGTAAACAACTCATCTGCATATTTCTGCATAACCTGTCTCATCCCATTTTTAGTTTCCAGATTGACTTTTTTCTAACTTAAGTATAGCCCCCATTCCACTGTATCCATGGACTGAAAATATTTGAAAATAATTAACTTTTGCACAGATTTTTCTCCTTGTCATTATTCCCAAAGCAATAGAGCACAACAAATATTAAGCTATCATTGACACTGTTATGAAATATAAATAATCTTGCTATAATTCAAAATGTAAGGAAGTTATACATAGTTACATATAGGAAGCAATCCCTTGAAGACACTGAGAGACAACTGGATTCATTTTTATCTCTATTCACCTGAAAGTCAGTTTGGTTCATCATTCCAACATGAAATTAATTCTCTCTTTGCATCCTAATTCTATGAGTGCAAATATTAGTCCTAAGGATACACTATATTCTAGGTTTCATGTCAGTCACAACTTTGAGACATATACTCTCTGTAGCCTCATTAAAATTATCAGTAACAAACCATACCTGCAAAGAGCTCAGAGTGGATCCTCACCATTCACCATTGGAGACTACACCCCCATGGTCCCTTCAAGTGCTCGCATAGTTTAATTTATGCGTTTTCCTAGAGTCACTTCAAATTTTATAATTAATTCATTCCTTCAGATGTGTACACTCATATCTTAACTTGAAAAAAATATAAAATATTTGTAATTACATATATTTTATTAGAATATAAAGGCAGTGTTTATGAATGAAAATAATCCAAGGAGACAAAGACCAAATACAGAATGTGATTTCAGAATAAAAAGTTACTTTTTCCCCATGTGGAAGAGGGTGATAAATCTGCAGGGACAAAAGGAATAAGACTTGCATATGGACAGGTGAAGCACAAATTGTTTAAGGAGCCCAAGTGTCAAGAATAAGAGAATATGAGAAACTAAACGACTCTATTAGTTACTATTGCTGCTTAACAAATTCCCACAAATTTAGCAGTTTAAGATAACAAAATCTATGATCTCACATGAGGTCAGGAGTTTGGGTGCAGAGTGGTTCAGCCCCTTAATCATGATCTTACCAGGCTGAAATCAAGGTGTTGGCTGGAACTGCAAACTCTTCTGAGGCTTATGATCCCCTTCTAAGATCACTGGGAGGTAGCAGAGCTCAGTTTTTTGCCATTGTGGGACTGAGCTCCCCACTGTCTCGCTGGCTGTCAGCTGGGAGCTCTGTTCTCCCCTCAGAGGCCCCCAGCCTTTCCTGTCAGGTGGCCCTCACCATGACACGGCAATACTGCCCCGTATGGCTGGCAACGGAACTCTGATTCTGCTAAGATGGAGTCCAGTACTATAACAAGCAGTCCTTATATTGACTCCCAGTCTCGCTCACAGCAGAGAGATTGAGTGTGTGTACTCCAGTGGGGTGCAGTAAGGAGCCTGGGTAAGACAGGCATCTGGACAGGCCCTTTGTTCCCTCTGATGGAGTTTGAACTTTATCCCGAAAGCAATGCAAGCATGTGGGTAGAGCCTTCCCCTTTGGGAAGGTACGGGAAGGTGTTCTAGAAAGCATGGCACTTTAGAAGGCTGTCACTGAATGAACTGAGACAAAAAAGAGTGAAGCACAGAGTAAGTCCTACATTTCATTCATCTGTTAATAATTTATCTTCTCACTTGCCTACGTGACAACTATGAAAAAGCAAAACTATCTGATGCGGTTGCTGCTGTGATTAAGAGTGCCTTTCACCTACTAACACCAGGAAAAACAAAAATATTTTTATATCTTAGAGAATCCTCCTTCCACCCACACTAAGGGGAATAAAAGGACTTGAGTTCTCTCCTCTAAGTTGCTGTCTCTGACCTCTGAATACAGGCATCTGCAGATATAGAGAGATCTATACAGATAGGCAAATAAGCACTGATTTTCCTCAGTGAGGAGTTTTGAACAGAGTAATTGTAACTTTTTTTTTCTTTAAATACAGGCAGTATCCTTTACTCAGGGTTATTTTTTTCCCAAAGGCTTAATGGTGCTGTAAACATTACAAATAAAAACATCCCAATATTCAGTTTGTCTTGGTTTTCTATTCTGAACTGTATCTATGTCCACATTCTATAACCTCAAGAACAACCAAAGTATTTATTCTTAAATACAGTGACATATCTACAAGGCCCTTTGTCTATGCCAGGTACTGTTCTCAGAGCTCATATCCACAGGTAGATGAGAAAACTGTTTCAGACCATTTAATAATTTTGTTGTTCGTGGTGAACGTGGTATGTGAGTCCAAGCAGATTTGTTACAGATGGCTCAAAGTCTTGAAAAGAACATAGGCAGCAACTGCATTCTGAAAGGTGACCTTTGAGGCACTTAATAAAAAAATTACTAACTAGTGGCAAAGTCACAGCTCTATCAAAATTGGGGTCTAATTACTATGAGATTGTGAAACAGAAGCGAAGGACACAGAAACAGCAGGATAAGTAAATCAGAGGTAGTTACTAAAATTAAGTCAAATAAACCTCAGAATTATACACTGAGCTTAAAAAGTAGAGAAGCACAGATATAAAAATCTTAGCAATTCTGTGGTGCTCAACTCCATGCTTATCATTTTAAAGTATTAACAAAAAGTTAATCTTTAACTATCATATGAATTAACCAAACTTGACACAGCAGAAATAGAACCACCAAATAGACCAGTTGATTACAGAAAACAAACAACAACAAAATTTTTTAAAAAGTATAAAGCAGTATCTGGTTCAAAAATAAGCCTGGCACAGAGAATTTCTTTCAAACTGTCAAGGAAAATATAATTCCCATAGATCCAGAGCACAAACACATCCTAGTTTTATATGAAATTAACATCACTTGAAATTTAAAACTTCATTCTTCAGACTGAATCATTATAAAATCATTGTATTTTTTTGTTTTTGCAGTGCTGGGAATGGAACCTAAGGCCTCACATATTCCAGTTCAGTGCTCTGCTCTTGAGCTACACTCCCAGGGTCTGAAAAAATACTGAACATAGTAGTTAGTTAATGAACTATTTCATTATGACCACATAGAAATGGTATTTGAGAATAAAAGGATAATTAAAAATCAGGAAATCTGTGATATGGTCATCATTTTAATAGCTCAAAGAGAAAATTTACATAGTAAAAAGGGTAAGATGGCTCTCTATAGTAAGTCTAGTGTTAAAAACATTATAAACAATTCTCCTTGGATTAATAATGCTTTCTAAAAATATTTATCTCATTATTCTTACATTACAGAGCAAAATGTTAAATTGGAAGAGGTCAAGTAACTTGTTCAATGTGATATAATCCTATAAGGATAAGGTATAATTTGAGGCCAGGCCTGTCTAGCCATAAATCCTACATCCTGAATTCCATGTTATACTCTTCTCATAAATGATATTGTACCAAAATAATCAAAAAGGCATTTTATAACATCTTGAAACTTGCTTTTATTTATTTAAAATTGTTAGCATCTTAAGAATGCAATAGAAGTCTTGAGTACGGTCAGTAAAAGACATCATAAAAATAATTTAAAATCACAAACAAAGAATATCAATGAGAATTTTCAACATTGCTGTATGAAATGACCCCAAAGAAGAGATATATTCTTTGGAAAGGTAAAAATCATTCAGTTATAACATGGTTGTTGACTAATAAAACTGAGGAAAATTAAGTGAATGTTACTAACATTAATAAATAGAAAAACACAAATACAAATACCAGTAACATCTATATAATAGTAATCATGAATTACAAAACAGGAGAAAAGAGTTCCCAAATACCATTAAATAAAACAAACTTAATATTTGGGAATAACATTTGAAATACATGCAGAACTTCTCTGAGAAAACAATATCTTACATAACATCATATCAGACTTGAACAAAGAGAAGTACGGTAAAATGGCTGAAATTGTGGAAATGCAAATGGTTCCAAAACTTCATAGCTTGTACATAATTCCACAAAAAGCATACCGGCCTTTTTTAAATTTGAAAATTAATTCCAGCATTCACCTAGAAGCAAGTTCAGATGATGACTGATAAGCTAGCTACATTTAAAATGCAGAATAATGAAGTGACTAGAAATGTGGGTCAGAAAAGTGTCAGAAATGGAAGTGTACCATACAAACTCTCAGGGGTCATACAAACTGTAATATGGTTTTGCTACAGCAATCAACTGATGATTCTATTTAAAGAAATAGAGTAGACAAGGGAGATACACAAACACATATGCCAATTCAATTAATGACAGCTTTAGTCATAAATAAGAGATCATTCAATAAATAATATTGGATGAACTACCTGAATAGTTAAAAAATTATATCCCTATTTCATATATGTTAAAATATATTACAGAAAGATGGTAGATTGATTTTTAAAATAAAATTATAAAAAGTCATGAAAAAATTGGAGGCTACTTATTAGACACTAGAGCACACAAAGAATTTCTAAGTGGCGGAATAAGTCAGTAAGTAGTAGATTTGAAAGCCATAGCAAACATGAAAAATAATCATGTATTAGCTATAATATCCAAAATTAAAAGGCAAATTCCAACCTAGAAATAATTTCCAGAAGTAAGATACACAAACACATTTCATAAACAAAATATCACCACCTTAATGGATAAAAGAACACAGATCAACAAGTTACAGAAGAACTATAAATATCTACTAAAAATTCAGAAAAAATGTTTTAAATGCTGAATGTTTTTGAGTGTGAGGAGAAACAGAAATTGTCATATACTCCACTAAGAATGTAAATTGCTATCTCCGGCCACATCTAAATAGAATCATAAAAATGTTCAAACTCTGATTGTATCTCCTAGGAACTGTCCAGTACAAGCAATTAAGGAAGTGATAAAAATGAAATACAAGGCTAGAAGGTCACATCATTCTAGAAAGGAGTATAAACATTCAGCTAGTGAAGTACACTGAAATAGTACATCTTTATATTATATAACAATAACAGTGAATATTTTAGAGACTAGCGTCCAAACTTCAACCCAAAACCAACTTATTGGTTGCAAAGTGCCAGCCTACAACTCAACTTGAACACAGTACTGAGGTTTTATTAAGAAAAACAATTCATACATTAACATCTTTTGTATTACAAGAAAAACAGGTAAGACGTATGCCACAGGTTTGCCACCACTGGCACATAGTCATGTTTTAAAAAATGTTTAGTGTGATAAGAAATACCCCCAGCGAACTGAACAAAACTAGAATATCAAAGTCTAACAAAAACATGGTTCTGGTTCTGTAATAATAAAATATAAATGTAGAAAAAATTGGAAGAAAATTATGTACCAAAAGGTGACAGTGTGAGGCTAGGTAATTTTATCTTTTGATAATTAACAACAGAATGAAATTTATTAAAGAATAAAAAGAAAAAGATTGTTGACAAAAAATTTAAAATATGAAACCGAACACATTGGACATGATCTTCTAAGGACATAAGGAAGGCTTTGCCTTTCCTGTTCCTCTAATTTTCTGTACTGCCTCTGAGGGAAATCAGTGGTGTGAGGGTTCCATTAGGCGCTTCTGTCTCTAAAAGGAATTCTCCCAGAAACCATCTCTGCTGCTTCCTATCTGGCCTTTTCCTGCTCAGCTTTGCCAGTCTCCACTTTCCTCCCACTCAAAGCCTGGCTGCAGCAAAACAATTCCAACACAGGAAGCAGGTCCGGAGGGAGGTCAGAATGCTGGGTAATTATCAAGGGAATGATGTACACACATCTGCAAAAATGCATACTGCCGCTGCTGAGTTATGCTGCCATAATATATCCTCACTAGAAAGAGGAAAGCTGTTTTTCCTAAATGTCTACATTCTGAAAATTCCTGTAAGGCCTATTATCATGGTGACAAGAAGTTTATGTATCTTTTCCAGTGTAATTCAGGGAGCTTTACTAAAATAATCGCATTTGATCACTCAACAATATTCAACAAATACTTACTAGACACTTTCTATGGTTTCTGAAAATGAAATGCTATTGTGTGCATCATAATGGTTCTAGAGAGGTCCACATTTTTATCTGCAACCTGTGATTAAGTTACCTTCCATTGCAAAAGGGACGTACAGATGTGACTAAGACAGAATTTTAATATGGGAGCTTATGCTAAGCTATTGGGGGGGTGAGAAATAATCACAGGGATATTCATAAGTAAAAGAGGCAGAAGAATCAAGAGATGGACATGTGAACAGAGCATAGGTCAGAGACACTCGTGGCCACGAGCCAAGGAATGCAAACAACCTCCCCAAACTGGAAAAAGGCGAAAAAACAGACTGTCCTTGCAGCCTCCAGAACAAATGCAGTCTTATGAATCTGTTTTGAAATCCTGTCTTCCCGAACTTACAGCTAATAAATTTGTATTGCGGTGAACTAGTAATTGGCTGTAACTACTTTTTCTACTGCAAACATCACAGTAGGAGTCAATGAAATGCACAGCCTTATGGTTGTGATTAGTGTTAGAATTAGGTTTTTTTTTATCATCAAGACATTTCTTGTTTTGTCAGATTTTCCCTAAATGTGTTATAGTTAATGTGAGTCTTGCAAGATATCCCATAATTTGAAAGCATGCTCTAAGTAGACAAGTAGTCTGTTTTACCCTTTCAGAAATTCACAATTTGCTTTAGTGTACAAAAAGTCAAATACTAATATAGGTAGAAGAGTTTCACTGTTTTTAAGCAGACTTTTCCAGAAGTATTTACTATACATCCTTATAAACATCTACTTGCATCAATGTTAAAAGCAACAAATATGTACTGCTTTGCAAGCCTACTGTGTGTCAGGTGCTGGGCTGGATTCTAAGGATACAAAATATCAATCTATTCTTCTGTTGTAGTTAAATGAGTTTAAACAAACTTTAATTCTACTGAAGAATCTCCAGATATTGTGCAAAAGAGTTTTCTCATTAACATGAACTTTTTTTTTTTTTTTTCTTTTTGAGACAGGGTCTCGCTTTGTAGTTCAGGCTGGCCCTGAGCTCACTATGGTGCCCAGGCAAGCTGCCGCGAACTCAGCAATCCTCCTGTCTCTGCCTCCCGAGTGCTGAGATGATAGGCATGAGCCACCACGTCCGGCATTGTGGTATGCGGTGTTGATTGTTGGTGGGCGTGTCTCCACGCCCAGCATTATATGTGGTTACCGGGGATCGAACTCAGGACCTTGCGCTTGCGAGGCAGGCACCGGAACCACTGAGCTAACCCTCTGGCCCCAACATGAACTTTTAAAGCCAAGAAGGACATTCATCCCTATGGTGACCTATTATGAATGTCAAGTCTCTTCTTTCATTGCTAAGCCTCTCTGCATGCCCTATGCCATTCCTTGCTCTTTGAACTCAAAGCCTGGGGGTTTGATGGCAATATTTGTCTAACTTTCAAGAATTTACACTGGTATAGTTGGATCTTTTTGATCCTCACTGCATCAAGAATAACACTTGAGAGTGTTAACTGCACTCCTATTTTTTCAAAGGGAGTAAGGTTCAACATATGCAACATTTTAGCCCAGCTACAACTAGTTGACTCTACTCTTTCCTTTGCAAAGTATCCTTTCCAGTTTCCCAGTCTTTTGTGACTACAGTGGGGAATGGTTATGCAACTATTGCCTCTGACATAAAAAATTAAGTAATTTAAAAATAAAAGCAGATCAAAACTTTACAGCAACATATATTTTAATCATAAAATTACTAAACAAAGTCCCCTCTTCCTAATAACTTTTCAGCTCAAACCAATCAAATTTCAAAGAACTATGCATTTATGTAAAAATTAAATTAGGAAAAAATTCTGAAGGATTTAATGTGTGATATCAATTGTAATATATTGCCATGATAAAATGCTATCAAATCTTTTAAACTATTACTGAATAGTCTATATAATTTACCATTTTGTAACAATTAACTAGGTTTTAGGCATAAAAAATTCAATATGATCTCAGCAACGCAAATGAGTCTAAATGAACCTACAGCAAACCCAGAGAGAGCTTTCTTATTCATGGCCTTTTTTGCAGTAATGAGAGGGTTTGGTTCCAGAAACTACAGCATTTTTAAAAAATCATGTTCTGTTAATATATTAACTCTAAATTGAATCGACAGCTGTGAGGTTTTAGTTTCATAACCATTTTAACACATTATCTCTACTTCTTTTTCACTTTCACTCCTCCTGTGTATGATCAATGGCTCTATAACCATTTTCTTTGCAAACTTTACGGGTGATCACTCTTTAGGGAAATTTCAAGTACTATAAGCTAGAACCTTAAGGACTGGGTCCTAGAGGGGGCAGAATGATGAATTACCAATGAAATCTGAGAGAATTTGAGAATCTGGCCATTCCTGAGCTTGACATATGTCAAGTGTCAACATTCTGTAAATATGTAGAAAGAAGGATCCACCATTCAACGGTCATCTAAATGGCACTACAGAAACCTGAACTACAAAGAGAGAAGTAATTGCTCTTGCTGCCCAATAAGATGGCCACAGGTTTCAAAGAAAGAGTATCTGTCAAGCTTGGGAAGATGCTTCATAAGCTTTTACTGAATGTGACGCTCTGGGTGATACCTATTCTTGCTCTGAAACCTGCAGTATTTTTGCTGCTCAGCATCCATTCTAAGTAGATAAATGGGGAGACCCTTTCAAATTCTCTTGGATTTCACTGATGAGTTATCACTAAAGACAGGAGAGCGACCTAATAATAATAATAAAAAGTTGCGCACGTGAAAGAATTGATGCAATCACACAAAGACACAAATCAAGGTCACAATGCTACCCACAACTTTTTGTGCAAGACTCCATTAAAAAGTTAATTAACTCTGACACAGGCAAGGACATAAAAAGAGGTTGATCAGAAAGAAATTTAAAGTGTTGGTAATATTAGCAGTCTCTTTGGATAACTATGTAAGCAGAAATACTTCCACCAAAAATAAAGACTAAAACACACAAATATGCAAGTTTTTCTACTTGTTTGTTCCATTGACAGAGAAATAGCCTTTAAAATGTGAGTCTTTATCAAATGGGTTTGAATACCTTTAATCTCGCTGGAGATACAACCCAGAAGTTTGCTTCCTGGACTGACAAATCCCCACAAGGTACCTGTAATGAAGTTAGCAATGTATAAAAACTAAAGCCTTAAGCTTTGAACATTTAAAAGAGTTACACCGTTTCACTAAATGTGTTCTGAAATGGTCAAGAGTTAGCAAGCTCTGCATCTGAAAGCTAATGTGGAACACAGGAAGATCTTTTCAGGAAAAAAAAAAGATGTATAGTTGGCTTTGGAAAAATAAGAGAAGGCAAACCAGAAGATCATAATGAACGAAATGTGCCACCAGTTAAAAATAAATGACAGAAGAGTGCACACAAAGACAGGCCAAGGAGGTGTGAATGTAGAAAGGACCAAGCAAAACTGTGAAATAAGGTCAAGGACAAAGGTAAGACAGAGAACACCAAAACTGGATAGGCTTCAATCTGAAGGCAAAAGCAGAATTCTGAGTTTCACAGAAGGGAGTGATGGGAAGCCACATGGCTCTTTAGAGCAGTAACAAAGGAGTAGTTGTAAAGTTGGTCAAGGAAAAAGAAAGAACAAAGGAGAACCAGATGTTCTTTAGAAAAAAATGATTACAAAGCTACTTACAGCATATTTTTCAGTACAGAAATAGTGAACATTATATTATATAATGATTTTCCTTAGTTATATCTGTTCTCAACTATTTTCACGGGTTCATATATGCATGATGCATATACGAAATCAGGGCAGGTCACTCTCATATTAAAATGCAATATGTTATACCACTGTCATGTTGACTATCTCCAGCAAGCTCTGAGGGCTGATTGATAGAAATGGGCATTCTAATAGGAAATTAGCAAGACTCAGTAATCCACAATGGAGAACGTCACCGCAGAAGAGACAGTGGGATTGTCTTAGCTCAACAGGGTATGAAGCTAAATTGTTCTGCTTAATAACAGACCAACATATAATCCAGTAACTGTACTTTGTAGTGGAATCTTTTACTTTCTTGTCTGAAATGGAAGGTCAGACTAATGGTTTTCTGTATAACGCTTGTCTACAAATTCCATGGCTGAATGCACATATTTTAAAGAGATGAGTGAAAATTTTTTAAAGTAGGGAACTCTGGGCCAGGGATTTAGCTCAAGAGGTACTGTGCCTACCTGGCAAGCAAAAGGGCCGGGCCCAAGTTCAATCTTGGTACTGCAAGAAAAAAAAAATTAGGGAACTCAATTTAAAGAGTATTAGCCTTATCTTTTAGCTAACTACTCAATTACTCTACAAGTGAGAATATCTTAACTGAAGGAGGTAATATACTGATAATTTTTTAGCACAAATGCTAGTTTTAGTAATAACGGAATAATGGGAGGGAAGAGGATTAAGTTTGGATGAATAATAGGAGGCTAAAAAAAGATATTAATGTGGCTTTTAAGCTCTTAGTGGGATCTAACTGCTTTGATTTAAAAATAATCACAGAGGTAGAAATAAGACAATCTAATATCCAAGTACGCAAATGAACATTGTAAGAATGAATATGGAAAGAAAGGAAAGAAGGAGGGAGAGGAGGAAGGAGGAGGAGGAGGAGGAGGAAGGCAGCCCAGCTAGCCAGACTAGAAGGAAGTGGAGTAAGAATGCAAGCAATGCAAGTCAGGTGCCTTTGAACAAATACCCCAACTTAAATATTTTTATCTTACACAAATGAAAATTTGTTTAATTTCTTAAGAAAGAAAATAAACTTTCCATGTATTACACAACTGTAGCTCAGGGACCATGCACTATTTACTCATCATCTAAAATGTCCTTGTTTTAATTCTAGGAAAATAAGAACTAAGTACTCAAAAAGAGGAGCAGGTAACAAGACAGTACAAATGAAAACTCCATCTTTTCATTTTAGTCACCTTCACAAAAGCTGATTTGTTGTGACAGTTATTCCCTCTGATATTTTAGGTATGGGTTTCAAAATCTGAAAAACAACTCAGAGTTTCAAAGTTTGAAAGACAACTCATGTAAGGGTTAACATTTTCTTCTTCCTTAAACATTTATGTACATAGCGTACATTATTTCTGATGCATTCATTACTTTTACTCTTAAAAATATGCCACTTGATACATCTACAAGAACTTGTGGGCTCAATGCAGGACAATTCTTGGACTCCCTTTTCACAACCTTGAAGATGGAGTTCTGAATTGTGTAACAGTGAATGTCATACTTCTGTACAAGTTAAGCCAGGTGTTATAAACTGTAGGTAAGTGAAGAAAAAGAAAGAAAAATCTCACTGACCAATCTATATCAGGCTCAGGTTTTTTTTTTGGCAGAATGAGGTGCATACAGTCAACTTATATGAAGGTCACCGAAGGAAATATTACAATCGTAAAGTGCCATTGACATATCAGTATAACAGAAGCTTGGGTCTAGTCTAGTAATACTTTCTCTTTATTTATTATTATTTCATCCAAAAGCATTCACAAACATACATTTTGATAGTCTGTCATATTTACGGCAAAGTGTTCTGAAGATCAGGGTAAAGATTTCTTTAAATTGAAATAATAATAATAATATTCAATATAATTGTTTTAAAGCCAGGCTTTCTACACCCAGATATTGTTACAGGAAAAGTAACATATGAACTTAGAATTCTACAAATGATTTATGATAGATAGGAACTACAATAAATCTGTACTTCAACTGTTTACTAGCTACCTGCTGACAATGTTTAAATTGTCTCCATGGGAATTTTCTGATTTTCATGGGAAAGAGCCACAAGCCAAAAGCCACAAGTCACCACAGATACCTTTAGCTTTCCAGTAAAAGTCAGAAGGAAGCATTCCTGGTCGGGGAGATCCATTCACCTTCTGTGTGCTCCTGACCTGCTGTTCTTATTGGCAACGACATTTCCTTGCAAAGGAAATAGCTCCCTACCGTGAATGGAGGAGCTCATCTTCTCAGTTCCTGTTACAAGCACAGAACTCTCTCTGAGAGTCATTTAGGGAGTAAATCAGACCTACAATCGGTAAGCACAAAGTCGACCTTTAAACTCCCGCCTTTTATAGAGCACTGAGTTATTTCATTTTGTGTTTATGTAACAGTTCCAGGGGTCACAAGGTCTGAGTTTGCTGAGTGGAGTGGAGCCTTGCTTCCATTCCCATTTTGCAACTGATAGAAGAGGGGGCTGGGATGGCAGGGGTCACAGGCATCAAGCTCAAGGCCACCCAGAATCATAGGTGTTAGTCTGGTGTCTTTAGCATTTAGAGATGTCTAGACTGCCTAATCTGCTGATGAGAGCTAGCAACCATGGAAGAAATGAGAAGGAGTCTTAGGTAGGGCATGGGGAAGGGGATTTATTTTTTTTATTTCACCTTGTCCCACCATCTAACCTAGAGCTGGAGGCAAGTAGAGAAATCAGTAATTCTGATTCTTTGTTTAAAATTAAGATTTAACTCATAGATTTTTTTCTGGATTGATTTTTAAAATAGCACATTAAAATCTTTTTCTTGATTACTTGCTTAACACTCTCTTAAATTTGCAAGGGAGTGAGTGTCCCTTCATCCTATTCCTGGCTCTGACCTGTCCCTGCATTATTCCCACCTTGCACTGTTATCTAGAGATGCAAGCAGGTCTCAACGTGGTGGTGAAGACGTTTACAGCTGAAGAAAGGAAGGGAAGACAAGCCCAGTCACACAGGAACATTACTGAGCATATACTGTGTGTCAAACACTGTGCTGGGAATTATATAGTTATATATGTTATATATTATGTTATATATGACATATATGTTTTATATGTTATATATGTTATATAATATATATCATACATTATATATGACATATAATATATGTATCATATATGATGTATAATATAATGAGATATATAATATATATTATATAATTATGTTATATATAATATGAGATATATATCTGTGTGTATATATATACAGATACATATAATATATGATATATATAATCAGATATATATGATATAGATATATATGATATATATAGTCTTTCTGGGGTTTTCATCCATGAGGAAGATCTAGTCATTTCCCCAGCTGAGGCTGCGAGAAGCATGCTTCTTTCTACTTTAGTTCCTAGTTTCCCAGGGACTAGAACTAAGAAACACCTGGCACTCAAGCAAGAAACGGGGAGCTGTTCATGGTTCCCCCTCCCTAACTCATGGATTCTCCCATCAGTACTTGTAACTTCCGGCAGGTACCAATTCATAAATGGACAAGTAAAGTTCCAAAGGTGGTGTTTTTGGTCACATCTTCACTGCTTTTGTCATATCTGTCCCTATCCCAGGAAAACTTAGTTTATCAAATTATTATTCCACTGGCCAGTCTAGGACAAAATTGAGTTATTTCTAAGTGCTGATTGTTTTTACAAATTTATACACTATATTTTAGTACACTAGTGAATACCAGGAGACTACACTGACCATTAGATTGTAGCGCCTGACATCACTACTCAGGTATCTCTCAAACATCTCAAGCCAACATGTCCAAAATCAGATTCTGGACTTCTCCTCCAAAATCTTTTTCTCTCCAGTTTCCTTTCTCTTAGGGACTAGCACCACTAACCACGTGGTACTCAAGCCAGAATCTTAGCAAATGTCTTTGACATCTTCACTTCCTCACCCAAACCATGACAGTGGACTCTCAAGTTATGACCGACCTCGCACAAGAAAAACCTGGATTATGACTGGAAGTTTAGTTTTAACTTATGACCAATCTCGAGTTAAGATCCAAATGGCAGTCACTTGTGCTTTCAGATGGTCTCAGATACAGATTTAACTCTTAAAGAGTTCTGGAAGGAGTATTACAACAACCTTTCCTGTGTGGGGTTCATGGAGAAATCCTGGGCCAATGTCTCTCTAGAGACACAGAGATCTGCCTATCTATGGGGGAGAGACTTTGAAGGCTGTGTAGAGGAGCCTGAGTTTTCAACTGACCAACTTGAGTTATAACCAGTTCTTGCAAAAGAATTCAGTTCATAAGTTAAAACACCTGTTTGTATGAGTAATGAAATAATGAAGGCTTAAAGCATTCATTATATGCCAGCCTCTCATATATGCACATATAGCATTATGAACTCATTCTATTTCAATAACTCAATAAAAGGAGTCCTATTGCTATAGTCATTTCATTACCAAGGAAATGATGCCAAAGGGACACTAATTTGCAGTGATACAGCTATTTCACTATTTCTCCAAAATAATCTCAAATGTATTTACCTAGCTGACTTTCCACTGCGCATTTTAATGCATCTACCATCTTGTTACTCTAGGAACTGTAAACGTCACATACATGGTCATCTTGGTACTGCTTCTACTTCATTTCAGTCTTTGGCAGTAACCCATATGATCTTTCTAAAGTTTACATCAAATCATGTCATTTCCTCTCCTAAATTCCTCAAAACTATTGAGCTACTTTCTGAAAAAAAATTCAAACTCCTTAATGTGGCCTTTGGGGTCCCATATTAACTAGCTACTTCCTTCCTTGACAATTTCATTTCCTCCCCTTTTTTTGTTCATGCCAATCTTTATGTCCCATTGGCCCTGCTGCCTTTCTTAAATCCCATCAAATGCTTCCTCACCTTGGGAGTTGTCATGGGTTTCCTCTCCCTGTAATGTTTTCCTCTCCCTCTGGAGGGCTCCATCTAATCCTCCTGATGTCTCCAAGAACTTCATTGACTCCAGCCCACTTAAAATAAGCATCTCTAGTCTTCTCTCTTAGCAACCTCTTCTTTTCTTTAAGATTTAAAAAAATGGGTAATTTTCCATTATTTGTATTTTTGTATCTGTAATTTCTGTAAAGTACATCCATGGTCTGCTTTGACTCACAGTCATTCTTCTAGTTCTTAGCACAAAACTTGGAATATAGACAGTGCAATGGTTATTTGTTCAGTGGATGAACCAACCTCTTTTGAAGGGTTAGTTGAAGAGACTACTTAAAACATAAGCAGTATTGATTTTACTAGAATAGACATTTTTGAAGTATGTATGCAGTGATATGCCATAAAACAGTGCTTTAATCAATGACAGATCATGCATACAACAGCGGTCTCAGAAGATTCTATTGCCTAGGGACATGGTAGCCATCATAGTTTGTAACTATGATGCTTGCACAGAGACAAAAATTTCTAATGCGGGTCTCAGAATATGTCTCCATTGTTAACCAATATACGACTGTATGTACATATAAATACAGACAACTTTTTGTTTCCAACAAGCATATAAAATTATTGAACTAAACATGCAATAATTGCAAAAACATCTAAGGAAGCAACAAAAAATTTCTAAGTGATTTAAAAAATCTTATAGTGAGTACAGTTTTAAAAAATCAAGTTGTCAACATGACTTTCAAACCTATTGAGAAAAGAATCAATCCCTCAACCATTTTTATTCAATCTCAGTACTTAATTGTGTTCCATAAATATCTGCTTGTGCTACACCATGGGTAATTTCAATCACATGGATTTGATTTTTTTCTCTCTTTATAACTGAAAAGACTGATTTTTCTCATGGGTACCAAATCCCTTGTCAGGAAAACAACTAAACCGCCCATTCTTTATGATGTTTTATAGTCCTGCTGTGTCAGGTTTTTTATGCAGAAAGAGATTCTTCATGTAAAATAGGATCTGAATTCAGGGTACTTGTCCTTTGAGATCCAAATACTTTTTAAAAATGGATTTAAGAATAGAAATATAAAATGGAGAAAAATACTGCAAATCATATCTCTAACTAGGGAATTGTATACTAAGAACTCAATACTAAAAATAAAAATACAAATCTAAAAATAGTGAAAGAATCTATGAGGATCTTTCTATGAGAAAGATATAAAAATGATTTATAAACACACAAAAATTTGCCCAATGTCATGATCCATGAGAAATGCAAACAAACTACAACTAGATACCATTTTATACTCACTAGGAAGACTATCAGCAGAAAGACAAGACAAGTTTAGCAAGGATGTGGAGAAATTAAACTCTTATGAACTGCAGATAGGAGCGTAAACGGTGCGGCCTTCTGCAAAACAGTTTGGAAGAGCATAAAAAGGAAAAAAAAAGATAAAGTTACTAAATGACTAGCAATTCTACTCCTAGATATAGATCCAAGAGGACTGAAAATACATATCCATGAAAAATTTTATATCCAAATGTTCATTGCAGCATTACCCATAATAGCCAAAAGTAGAGCAACCAAAATGTGTATTAACTTATGAATGCATAAATGTGACATTCCTGTACAGTGGAATACTGAACAGTAAAAAGAAATGAATTGTACTATATGCTACAACATAGATAAATCTTAAAAACATTATGTTAAGTGAAAAAAGCCGGACACAAAAGGCCATATACGGTATAACTGCATTTATTTGCCTAGAATAGGCAAATAGAGGCTGAAAGTAGATTAGAGCTTGACTAAGGTTGAGGATTGAGGTGGGGAACAAGTGCTAACCAGGGAGAGTTTTCTTTTTAAGGTAATAAAACTACTGAAAACTAGTGGCGAAAGGTGGAAACTGTGAGCATACTAAAAATCACTGAACTGAATACACTTTGAACAAATGAACTGCTTGGCACTTGGACTACATGTCAATGAATCTGGCTTATAAAAGAACAGAATATGGTTTTACTATATTTTAAAACTAGACTTATGCTTCAGATTTACAAGAACAAATGTAGCTTAACCAGAGTATCTCTAATTTACTTTTGAGCAGAGGTGAGTTCTAGATGAAACTGTCTCATAAAGAATTTAAGATCTTGGGCCAGGGATGTAGCTCAGTGGGCCTGCCGCCTACCTGGCAAGTGGAAGGTCCTGAGTTTGATCCCCAGTACTGAAAGAAAAAGATCTTTTCCTTTCTTTTCATAATTCCTAATCTCTTATCTTGGTCACTGGTGAGAGGTAGACCTGAAATCCCAGGACCAGAAGTATAAAACTTTAGAAAGGAACAAAATGAAAGAGATCATGGTATTTCTGATTTAAGAGAGACAGAAACTGAAACCAAGGAGGAAAAAAAAAAAACCTTCTTTCCCAAGTCAGAAAAGTAATAAGGATTAGAGACTCCCCTAGAACAAGATTTTCTTTCTTTATATTTTCACAGTACCAGAGAAAAGGTACAGTAGTGAAGCTCACCTTCCATACCAGCTCCATTTCTGGCTTTATTTCAAAGGAATCTTTCATTAATAGGCAGAGAAAACAGAGCTGTGTTCTGTGAGTCAACACACAGATTTACCTTCCCGACTTCATTTCATTGGCTGATGAGGAGACATGAATGGTCCGGGCCCAGCACTGGTCTGGAGACCCCTGGTCACACTGGAGAACGTGTGGATATTGCTTTGACATTACTCTTATTGCTCTACTTTCTGTAATGCATTTTGGGATTTTATCAGCTGCTTTACTGAATTTCTCTGAAAGTGATTATCTTCTCACAGAATTCTAAGGAAGCCTGGTCTCTTCAGATTCTCAGAGCAAAGAATTTAAAAATAAGTTGCAAGTGTCTGTGACACTTATGGGAATACATTCATTGAATCTGTTTAGGTTGTAACTGAGTAGAAATTGGCTTGAAATGAAGTCCGACCCTTCTCTAATTTAAGGGATATGAAATAGAGTTTTGTCCAGGATACCATCTTCCTATCATTTGTCACCAGTCTGTATAATGTCCAGGCTTATTAATATTTCTTTCTCAGAGTGTATTCATATAAATCATTAGCTGACATCTACCCTAGGTACAGAATAAAGAAGCAAAGATCACCAATTCCGACTTCACCTACATTCTAACTTGTCAATCTAGAGACAGCTCAAGGGCAGGGTGGGGGGACCAGAAGAACCTGTGAGGGCTTATGTGTATGTCACAAAGGAACAAATATATCTACTTGTGTTAGTGTCCAACTGTATTAGACTACACACTGTGTGGACTACACAAGAAGGAAAGCAGGAAGGAAAGCAGGGAGAAAGGAATGACAGGAAGAATAGTAGTTAGGGAGGTGCACCAATTCATAAAAACTTGAATCAACTGCCAATAGTTGAAAACTGAAAGTTTGCACATAAATTGAGTGTTTTGGAAGACAGCTATGCTCACCACTGTACCACCAATGCCGGCAGTGTTTTGCTTATTAAAAAGAGGAAGAGGTTGCTACTCTGAATCTACATTGCTACAAGACAACATTACTGAGGTGTAGCTGCCCTGTTTGAATTAGGTCAGCTGTACTCACCAGTCCCGAAATTTGCCCCCAGCCAGTCTAAGTTCCTCACTTCCTGGTTCCTAAAGGCATTCTGCCATGAAACTTTCCTACCATTCTTATCGCCCAAATGAAAACTTGGCATTTGGTTAGGAGGCATAAATGTGTGAATGATAAATAGGAGATGACCTCTTCTAGTGTGGAAAATAGCTCCCTAGAATTTTAATACATCTTCCAAATAATAAAATGAATACAGACCTTTATTTTTTATTTTATTTTTTTGCAGAACTGGAGATCAAACTCTGGTCCTTGTGCTTCCAAGGTAGGCAAGGTACCACTTAAACAAAACCCCAGACCTCATTTTTTAAATATTTTTAATCAGTTAACCAAACATTTGAACTTCTGCAGCACAATCTTAAAAGGCAGCACGCTATATCACAGTGACACATGTGCTCACATGTTTATAGCAACTCAGTTTGTAATAGCTAAATTTTGGAAACAGCCCAAATGCCCATAAACAGGAGAATGGATAAAGAAACATGTTTTTTTTTCATAAAATGGAGTATTACTATCATAAGGAATGATAAATTTGAGTGATTTAAACTCAGATGGATGCATCTTGAAGACATACTCATAAGTTAAATAAATAGGACAAAGATGTCTAATACTGTATCATTTCTCTGGTATGAGAAATTGAAGATGTAAATGAGTTCCCAAAATACATGATAAGTATTTTGAAATAGGAAGAAAACATTCAAAGGGAAAAGAAAAAAGGGGAGGGAGGTAAGGAAAAGAAAAAATTGTATGGCTCAAAAAGAGGAAACAACTGGGCGTGGTGGCTCACGCCTGTCATTCCAGCACTCGGGAGGCAGAGGCAGGTGGATTGCTGAGTTCGAGGCTTGCCTGGGCTACATAGTGAGCTCAGGGCCAGCCTAGACTACAAAGAGAGACCCTGTCTCAAAAAAAAAAAAAAGAGGAAACAAAGCTTATGTATGTAGGGGGCGAGGGGCTGCAGGCAGGGCAGGGAAAGAAATGGGAAAGAAATGAGAATCAAGATGTATCATGTACTCACACAAATTTTCAATGTTGATTGTGTTCATAATGTATATATAAAATGTACCAATAAAATCAATTTTTTGAAAAAGGCAACATCCTAATGACATAAAAATGGGACAGTTAGAGTCTTGGGGTTTAGCTCAAGTGGTACCACGCCAACCTTGGATGCACAAGCACCCAAGTTCAATCCCCGGTACCACAAAAAAAAAAAAAAAAGCTCAAAAGGACAGTTAGGATTAAATAAATTTGACATCTGTACAAGTGGTTTTTTTTTTCATTTTTATTTTCATGCTTTATATTTAAAATGTTTATACTGAAAAATTTTCACATCACTATCTCATTAAAGAAACTTTTTATCAAAGAGATTCCTAGGAAAATTTAAAACAGTAGAAAGGAGTCCAAGACATTTTCTAGTCCTCTACTTCTCATGCACAGCAGATCAGCTTCCCACTGAAGATACTGTCTCACAGGTTTGAAAGTCACATGGTCATGACTGTGGCAATTATTCAGTATTATTTCAGTGTTTTAAAGAAGAGCTTCACAAACATGAATGAATCACCCAGGCATCTTGTTAAACGCAGACTCTGGTTCAGCAGGTCTGGGGAGAGAACCGAGATTGTGTATATCTAGCTCATTCTCAGGGGGCATCCACAGGGCTAACCTGGCCCACATTCTGAATAGAGGGATTCTAAATAATACCGTCCTGACCAAGTACAAGAAAAATACTTTGCAGCTAAATGACAGAAGTCACCATGGGCTGATCACTCCTGCCACACAAAAATCACCTCAGTATCATTTCCTATCTCTACAAGATGAAGTAGCTGGATTTAGTGGAGTACATCTGCTCTCCTAGATTTGGATAGTCCTGGCAAGCAAAGTCTCCGAAAAAATTTTTAATCAAAGAATTTGAGGTTATCTCTGAAACAGTTACAGAAGACTGAAATTATGGTCTTTACATTCAGAACATTGCTTTTGAATATTCGAAAAGTGAGTGCTTTCTTTCTCCAACTGCAGCACCACTGCTTCTCAGTTAGGTGTACATTTCAAACCTCCTTGCCTACTCAGAAGGATACTTGTTAGTGTCCTGGCTGCTGGTAATTTAGCCATTAGTTTAAATTTCCTCCACTAAACATTTCATAAATGGTAAAATGAAGTGAGTCAAGCATCCCTTCCTCCTCCACAGTGTAGTAATTATTGGATCAGTATTCTGAAAGTATGAATTATTTAATTACGGAGTATCTAGTCCAATGAAATGAAGTAACTTTGGGTTTTAAAGGCTCTTCGACCATCTGAAAAATTTACAAATTCTAAAACAACCATACAGAGCCTGAAATATGTAAGGATTTACATTCGGCTATGTTCATGACAACTGTATGAAAAAATGAAGGCCTTTTCAAATGGCCATTAGGGGATCCTGTTAGACATGATATTACATTGTATAGATTGCTGTGGAGATATTAAAAATAATTTTAAGGAATAGCATTCGAGGTTCATTCAACATTAGATTATAGGAAATCTGATTCCTTTTTGAGCAATGATGAACAAAGAAAAACGCCTGGGAGGAAACAAATTAGTATTTGATGACAACTGGCAAGGAAACAAGAATGTTTTTACAAGAAGCAGTTACAGATTTTGTAATCAGAATAATAATAAAAGGTATTAAAAGCGAATGGTTAAAACTTAAAAGCTCTTTAGCAGTATAACCTCCTAAAAAGGGTCCAAGATGGCGAGGATGGGTTTGAGAACCTCAGAGAAGGTACTGTCTCTCTTTTGGGCCAAATGTTGCTCCTTTGGAACTGAAAACAGTTGAGTAAAGGATCTGTGTGTCTTTTTTTCAGTCTTTCGTTCTAGAATTCCATATGTTATAGCCACATATAGCAGAAAAACTTTTTTTTTCTTAACCTGGCCCCAAGAATAAACAGTAAGTGGGTGGGCAGGTATGTGGGAACTTTTGTCTTCAACATTTTCTGTATTGTTAAATTTATTTTTTTATTTTTATTTATTTATTTTTTTTTTTGCTTTTTGGAGACAGGGTCTCGCTTTGTAGTTCTGGCCGGCCCTGAGCTCACTACGGTGCCCAGGCAAGCCGCCGCGAACTCAGCAATCCTCCCGTCTCTGCCTCCCGAGTGCTGGGATTACAGGCGTGAGCCACCACGCCCAGCATTATATGTGGTTACCGGGGATTGAACTCAGGTCCTTGCGCTTGCAAGGCAGGCGCCGGAACCACTGAGCTAACCCTCCGGCCCTGTTAAATTTATTTTAATAATAAAGATATTCCTTCAATAATTACAAAGAACGAAACAAAAAAGATAAGGGGCTCAGTGTAAATATGGACTCACAAACGGGTTACAAAATCACATATTGTAACATTTTATTGACCTTAACAAATCAATCAACAAACTCACATAATTGATAGCCACAATGTGTGATACAGGGCCTAAGTCAAAGAGAACAGACTCTTAATGCAAAAAGGAGATAGTTTTTCTTTAAAAACATTTTCAGATGCTAAGTCCTTTAGAACTAAGTCACAACTCTCGATATTGCTAGCTAAATTTCAGGAACAAGGCTTAGCTGAAATCATCTCTCATCCAAAGTACTAAACATTAGAAAAATGCCTATGTGAGTAAAATTGTTTTATGATAAAAAGCAAGGAAATCAGCCTCAACATGTAAACATCATGGAACTGGTCTTCAAGTTTTGGCTCTGTGTTTAAAACGAATGAGCTAAATCCTATTTACCTTGAGTTCTATAATATACAGAGGAGAAAAGTTCCTTCTTTTTCTCCTGTCCCGATCCTTCCTTGGGACCTGTAAGTTGTTCAACTGCTGATGAGAAGTTTCCTTGAGGTGCTTTTCAAATGTTATTGAGATGTGGCACCAGGGGGTATCTCAGGCTCCCAGCCCTCCCCTCTTCTGAACAAGCCAAAGGATAAGTGGTGCTCCCACCCAAACGCTGATCAGCTCCTTTGTGTCAGAAAGAACAATTTTCCACCCACACCAAATAATATCACTGCTGGTGGTACCCAACTTGACTTCCCTCCTGGACAGACGGGGCCCTCATCTAGCAGTATCCACTCGGGGCCTGCTACTGACAGGGCAGTTGGGCCTGCTACATAAGAACATGGCTCTCTTTCCAGTAGCCAAGGCCACTAGGGGTATTTAACAGGAAAGGAATCTGAAACCTAAATAGAGCAGCAAAGGGATTAAATTTCTATATCACTTTGTCACTGGAAAATGAGTTGCCTCATTTCTAAATTTGGTAGAAAATAAATTAAGCTTGATAGAAATTAAAGGCTTTGTTGATACTGTGTTTTTCAAGACATAAGAAATCATGCTACTGTTATATGAAGGTATTGGTCAGGAAAAACTGCCATGTCTATCTTCCTAATTCCTGGAAAGTAGTCTGCTCACCATGACACTGTACATCAAACTTAGTATACCTCTGAAGCAATTTCTAATCAGAGTAGAAATTCCCCAGCAGCATATTTCATTTTTATATTCACTTCATGTAGCAGTGACACCTATAGGTACAATACAATAATTTAGGACATAGTACCACCACTGAGGGCACTGACGAAATAATCTATCTAATGATATCATCTTTGAGTTATTGACACTTTTAAAATGCATAACACTCTTAAGACAATGTTGTACTAATGTGGTAAAATGGTACATTTCAATAAAAATGCACATAGAAAGATAAGTTTAGCTATGATCTATCGTGATGACAGTGTTTTTTAGATCTGCCTATCTTCTTTTGTCTAATATGAATGCTACCATCTTTATAGTAATCATATTTACTTGATAAATTTATTCTATTCTACTTTTAAATGCTTTGAGTCACTATAAGTTTGATGCCTGTAAAGAGTATATCTAGATTTCTTAAATTTTTATGCAGTTTGGCAATTTTTGACTTCAAAACATTAAGTTCAGTTCACTTATCTCTTTTGTGACCATATATATAGACTTATTTCAACTGTCTTCTGTGCTGTTGTTTTCTATTGATCGCACTTTCTCTTTAGTATTGTTTTTCTTTCTTGTTATCTATACTGAATTGATGAATTTTATTTCCCTCCACCAGTTAGAAACCTTTTTTTCTGTGATTATTTGTAAACCTGCATACCAAAAAAATTGAATTATCTCTGCCTTACCTAAAATAATACAAAGATCTCAGAAAATATTATTTCCATCTCTCTCATCTTTTTTTTTTTTTTTTTTTTTTTTTTTTTTTTTTTTTTTTTTGCTTTTTGCTTTTTGAGACAGCGTCTCACTTTGTAGTTCAGGCTGGCCCTGAACTCACTACGGTGCCCAGGCAAGCCGCCACGAACTCAGCAATCCTCCTGTCCCTGCCTCCCGAGTGCTGGGATTACAGGCGTGAGCCACCACATTCAGCATTGTAGTATGCGGTGTTGATTGTTGGTGGGCGTGAGTCTCCACGCCCAGCATTATATGTGGTTACCAGGGATCGAACTCAGGACCTTGCGCTTGCGAGGCAGGCGCCAGAACCACTGAGCTAACCCTCTGGCCCTCCGTCTCTCTCATCTTATGCTATGGTATATTATTTTTAACAATATAATCATCAGAAAGTTTCTATTGTTGCTGTTTTACCAAAAGTGCTTGTTTAGATTTATCTTTATCAGTTTGCTATTTACCCCACAATGTGCACCTGCTTTCTTGCTTCAATTTTCTTGTCATTCAAGTATATCTTTTAGTAGTTTTTTCCACATGGGTCTAGGAGTGGTCAATTAGTTGTCATATTTATTTGAATGTGTCAGAATAAAAAAAACTCAGGTTTGAGTTATACTTAATTTTGCTTAGCACTTACAGCACACATTTACCTGCCCTCTCCTTTGCCCTCTCCTAGCATCTACTTTTGCTGAAAAGAAGTTAGTTGGCTGGCTATGATTCCTTTGAAAATGCTGTTATCCTTTCTCCATCCCCTTTATATTTGGTTGGGTGCATTTTAATCAAGATGATGTATATCTTGCCTAGGACTTAGGGCCTTCCTTTAACTGAACTCCTCTATCCTAGCTGTATGTTAAGTGATTTCATCAACATTATCTTATGTTTATACTTGCCTTAACTGTAACAGTCAGGATCTTTTAGAATCTGCATAAGCCTCAAGTGAGCACTGAGAAACAATGGGTCAATCTGATAAAACTGATACTTTGAATGAATGCAGTAATGTTTTACAAAATGTAGACTTTTAAAGTCAGAATGTTAGTAGATGTACACGTCGTTTACAACTGTCTCTGTAGGGGGACATCTGGATTCCAGGAAACATTCTCAAGGCCAAAGCCCTGAATGTCCTTAAACCCCATGACTGATGGGTAGGTTGGGTCACATGTAACTCAAACTAACTCTACTTACTACCTCTGGTTTTGGTTGACTATCACAGAAACCTAAAAAACCTTGCTAGTAGGTAGATGCCTTAAACATACTCTCTTGAACTATTTGGAACAGCCTATGATAAAAGGGTTACTACTATTTTTAAGAGGAAGAGACTGACTCACAGAAACTTTTAGAATGTTACTAAGGACTTACAATCATCAGAGAGGAGCCACAGTGCAGAGGCAGTATCATGTAATGTTTAACAACTTGAACTTCAGGTGACTGCCTGACTCAAATCCCGGTTCCAACACAAACTAGCTATGTGACCTTAGGAGTAGTTCAACCTCTCTACATCTACTTTCTAAGGTTGGTAGGAGGATTAATGAATGAATATATGTGAAGTATTTGGAACAGTGCCTGGTACTTACTAAAAACCATAGAAAGGTTTATTAAATATATACAAGGAAGGCAGAACTATGAATCAAACCTAAATTAATTGGGATCTAATGCAGACATTCTTATTTTGGGATCTTAAGCATGTCAATCACTCATATGTCTAAAGCATTACTATATTTTTGAAGCTTTGCTTTTCTTCACATGCTTCTTTTTCTTCAATGGTCCCTAATACCACCAGGATTAAAGAATGTTGCCTGTCATTATGGACTTTTGTTTTGTTTTTTGACTTTTATTTTGGCTGAAGGAGACACATAATTCCCACAATATTTCAGCAGATTATAGTAAAGTGAAACTACCTCTGTAGTTTTAAGAAAAACCATTCTTCTGATGCCATAGATTCTAAAGCAGTAATTTTCAGGACCATCAGCACCACTTGGAAACTGTTGAAGATATAAATTCTCTCCCTCTACTTCAAGTTTTGAATCAGAAACTCTGGGGATGTGGCCTAGCAACCTGTATTTTAAAAAGATCTTCAGACCATTATGATGCAGCTCAAGTTTTAGAATCATTGTTTTCATGGAAATTAAAACTACAGTAGTGACTGATGTGCTCACACTGTTTATCAGTTCATACTAAATTGATGATTATCAGTCTCAGAATCTGGGTATCCAACATGTATCTATTGCAACACTGTGGTTTCATACCTTCTTCAGGTATTCTTGAACCGTCTTGGGAACCGTCTTCCAGCCCCTAAAGATCTGTCACTCCACTCTCCAGAGCCGGGGGGTTTGGTTCTTCCATCCAGCTTTATGGCTCCTGATCATGTGATAACATGTCATCCATGTTCTCATGGTATCACTCACAGTGTCGAGGGCAAGCCGGAGGCAGCAAGATGATGGTTCTTGGTAAACCTGTACTTCCAGGCTGTTGTTAATGCATAAAATACACCATACTGTTGCTCAACTTGTGAAATTTCCTATTATCAAGCTACATGTCTCCATCTTGTATAAGAGGATGCCATATTTTGTTCTAAAAATAAAATCTGGAAAATGTGTATCATTATGAGTACGGAAGCTAAGATATCCTTAGTTTTCTCTTAAGATTCCCTTTGCCCATTCCTTCCTCCCTCCTATTTTACACCTTCTTCACTCTCAGTCAGGAGAAAAGACCTGGAAGCTGGGAAGACTCTCAGAACTTCAGGTCAAAGGCACAGTTCTAAGACCAGTTCCTTTCCTTTTCTTGGTCTTCCTATTCATCATATTCCTACACTGTAGGCAATTTTTTAAAATTTCTGCAGAACTGAAAATTAAAACTCAAATAAGTTAATCAACTTTTATCCAAGTCATACCAGCTGGTTTGTTGGGTTATCTATATTTATATTCCAGTGTATCCACCAAGCTTCAGATTTTGCCTGCTAGGTTATATTGATGATACTTCTGTGCCTAGCAAGACACATAAGATGTTCGAGGATCTCTGAGGTCCTCTTAACTTTCCCTTCACTTAAAAGAATAATAAATTCAATTAGACATGGAAAAAAAGAACACATATACTATCCACATGAATGGTATCATCTTGAAACATGTATGGAGATCTGGTAGCTGGTCTTTTCTGCAAGAATATCCTGGTATACAGACACATTTGGTAAAAATTAATTTCATCCTGGAGAATACTTGTCCCTAAAAAAGAATGCCAGCTCTCCAGGGGCTTTAACACAAGGCCAATTGTCTCCTCCTACTCTCTCTCTGCCAGTCTTGGCAAAGTCAAATCCTGGACTTGTTGAAGAAGATGATTCATCTCTGTATGGAAAGAATGTCAAAATCAACTGTACAAAAGATTTCTTTCTCCACATTCTTAATTTCTGAGAACCTTATAGCCACTTAGTATAATGTAAGTAATTAGAAGCTTTCAAATTTGATAGGTAGTTAATACTGAAGAGAAAATTTCTCTGGGATTGTTACCAGCAAAGTTCAACAGAATCTAATAACCTGATTGTTGGAAGATCTAATTCTTGGTGAACAGACACACAGGCACTGGATACCTTCAGACAGCAGTTTTGTACGGGTGCTTCCACTTCTCCGTTATTTCTACCTTTTTGCTTGGTAGGAGTTTGTTTGTTATTCTCCATCTGTCATATCCTCTCACATACAACCTGTTTCCTTCCTGTTCTTCAGATAAGAGGCTGATGATAACTTCCTTAAAGAATGAATATTGTGGGGCCGAGGATTTATCTCAGTGTTTCCAGCGTCTGCCTGGCAAATGCAAGGTCCTGAGTTCTATCCCCAGTGACCACAAACCACAATGCCAGGCATGTTGGCTCAAGCCTGTAATCCCAGCATTCGGGAGACAGAGGCAGGAAGATTGCTGAGTTTGAGGCTTGCCTGGACAACACAGTGAGCTCAGGACTAACCTGAACTACAAAGCAAGACTCTGTCTCAAAAATCTAAAAACAAACAAAAAGAATTAATATTGTAACTAAGGATAAACTAATGTCTATAAATATTAGAAATAAATATAATTTAAGGATTTTGAAAAGTGACACTTCAATTATATTTTGAGAATCTAACATATTCTTAAAGAGTACCAACTATTTTGACATTTCAACTTTTTTTTTTTTTTTTTGAGACAGGGTCTCTGTAGTTCAGGCTGGCCCTGAGCTCACTATGTAGCCCACGCAAGCCAACGCGAACTCAACAATCCTCCTGTCTCTGCCTCCCGAGCTCTGGGATTACAGGCGTGAGCCACCACACCCCGCACTGTGGTATGTGGTGTTGATTGCTGGTGGGCATGAGTCACCACGCCCAGCATTCTATGTGGTTACCGGGATCGAACTCAGGACCTTGTGCTTGCGAGGCAGGCGCCGGAACCACTGAACTAAATCTCTGGCCCTCAATTTTAAAAGTACTACTAATGATGCATTTATATATAGTCTCAGGACTCACAGACCAAAAGAAATTATAAAAACATCACTGTATGCTTTGTTTTATGTGATATTATGCTAAATCTTGCAGTCAGGAACCATTCTTTGTAGATTTTTATTTATTGGAAGATGTATTAATGGGAAAAAAAGTCAGCACGTACAGTACTTCTCTCAAAAGCACAAAACACAACAGCAAAGGCAACATAGGTGAAAATTCTAAAACTTTAATCTTCCTTAGGAATTGGCACAGGGTAAGAAAACACATGACACTCAGTCTATAACTCTTTTACCTTTCTTCCATAGTGAATATTACTAATTAATCTCAGCACTCTTCCTGACTGATCCCAGAGAGCATGCCTTATAATACACCCCAAATATATTTCCCCTAACAACTACCAACTAGTTTTATGGAGTCAGCACAAAATTACTCCTACCATAGGCTTTACGATAGTCTTAAGATAATTTGTAGGATTACTGGCTATTATTTTGATTCAAGTTTCTTACACAAAGGAAAGCAAAACAAAACAATACAGCTATAATAATTCAAATATAGGATGTTTCTAGGAAGGATACCATAATCCAAAACTGAACGTAATTCTTTTGATGCAAAAAAAAAAAAAAAGAAGATTGCTGTAGACCCTCCATCTTACATGCAAGTAACTGTGGAACTACAAGTATAAGGAGAAGTTGAGAACTCAAACATGTACAGACTGGTAGTTAATTCAACTGTGTGAACTTGGATGTTAAAATGCCTGCTTTTCTTACTAATTTGAAAAGCATATACAAAATCTGCTCCCTATACTGTAGAAGAATGGCTTCATATAATAAACTATACTTTTTAATTAAAGGAACAGTACATCTATGATAAATCACAAAGGAAAACCACTACACTAATACGCAATTTTCTATAGCCAATGTTCTAGAAACAAAATGTTCTATTTGGCAAGGGCCTCAGAATTGGTCATGTTCTCATTAGTCTTAAGGGCAAAAATCCTACTTTATACAGCTGTAACAATAATGAACGAGATGACAGAGCTTGAAATATGAAGTGAGAAAATTTATTTTCAAATACACAAAAAGTTGCTATTATGAAAAAACAAGTAGCTTCAATTCAGTTTTATTCAAATTAGTATTTTATTTTGTAAAATTAAAGACATCACTTTATGAAAAAAGACTGAGTAAAATATTGAGGAATGGTAATTACTTTTATTCAGAAATAAATAAGTATAATTTGTTGCAAGTGCTATCACATTTCTAATACTTTCTCATATAGATTTTGAAATTACATATGTTAGAGTTTAATATATTCTATATATGTGGACAATAATCACTTGTATGTATGTAAAAAAACTCAAAGGGCCATGCACTATCAGAATGATGGCACTATTAATGATAAAGTTTGGAAAAAGCAGCAGGTAATTTCTTAAGAATGACTAAAACCACAATACTTTAACACTTACACTTGATAAGGAACAATAACTGCCTCATATTTTATACCACATAAAGTATTTAAGAATTCCATTCAGAAAACAGCACCAATGTAAACAAATTTTTTAAAGCAATATATTATAAATGGACATACTGACTATAGAGGAAAACAATAAAGAAAATATATCCATGGTTTTTTCAAAGTATACTTAAAATCATATTTAATATTGCTGTACAAACCCACTCCTGTCTTTCTGAGGATCAGACCGAGTCAACAGTACACTCATGAACATCGAAGAGATGGCAGGCCAGGAAGGGCCGCGGAGAACTTACAGGGACCAAGACTGGCCAGCTGCACCCTGCTGGGGCAAAGGCACTTTCAAAGACAGCTTATTGTCTGGCACAGATCCTGCCTGTGGGATTGAAAGGCTTTCCTGGAACTGTATCTCAGCCTGGCATTAGCACCCTCCTGCACAAAGCACCTTGGTTTCACCCCACGGACCAGCTCTTTCTCACCCGTGGTGAAATGTGACTCTCTTGGGTGCCAGGCTCCTCTGGCCTTCCCTAAGAGCAGAGCTTGCTGACTGACTTCCTCTTCCCTTTCTCCGGAGGCTCATGTCTTCAAAAAGGGTGCAACTCTAGAGTTGCAAAAGGACAGGACAGGTCTGAGAGTTCCTTTATCTAATTTCTTTTGTGCTTATTTAGGCTTGTGAATTTTGCATAGTCAACTTGAAATTTTCAAAACAATAAATTTAATTTTATTAGATTTTCAAAATCTGCAAAGTTAAGTGTTACAAATAACTAAGATTTCCAATTCATTTCTGTTAGTTTGTAGCATTTTTGCTTGTGAAGATTAAAACTGCCAGAACATTTGGAGAAGTTTGTGTTTCACATAACCTAGGGATCAGAACTATTCTAACCTTTAGCCAGTTTACAGTTGTTTTGTTCTTTAAAAACAAGTGTTTTTTGGGATCTTGACATACTCTCTGATAGTCTTGTTTTCTGCAACTGAGTGAAAAACATCTTCTATTTTCATTATTTGCAGTTGAGAAATTTTCATCTCAATTTTGTCATTTTTATTTGCTATTTAAACATCTTCAGGAATCTGAATTGAAAATATACTCTTATATCTCAGTCAAGTGACCATACTTTGCCAGATACTAGCGTCTGAACACTGGCAAAGATACGCAAACAGATATACTGGGTTTCTGTAACAGCAGCTGCAAAGGTTCTTTTTTTAAAATTGTAACCCCAGTCAAAATGTCATTTTTGTAATCATAATTTGGGACATACATATAAAAGATGTTTGTTGCCGGGCATGGTGGCTCATGCCTGTAATCCCAGCACTCGGGAGGCAGAGGCAGGAGGATTGCTGAGTTCGAGGCTTGCCTGGACTACATAGTGAGCTCAGAGCCAGCCTGAACTACAAAGTGAGACCCTGTCTCAAAAAAAAAAAAAAAAAGATGTTTGTGCACAAAGGCACACATCTTTTTAAAAGATACAGATATTTCAGAAACATGTGATATGCTCTAATTCTTTGTATCCTAGTCCTTTTTAGCTAAACTTCCATTGATTATAACTTAGGATATTGATTCAAGACCCACTTGGTGTCACTAACAGAATTTTAAAATAAACTACATCTAAAGAGATCAGTCAACAAGTTTACCACACTACCTCTTTAACACTTCATGCATTGTTTTTCTTTTCAACCAAATTAGAAGTAATAGTGTAATAAAATCTGTTCTCAGACTGCCAAGTGGACTCTAAATCTTGTTAAATGCAAACTGTGGTCCAGCAGAGTCTGAGCTAGGGTCCTGGGTTTTGCATTTTCACCACACTCTGGGTGGGGAGGATGCTGCTGGCCTATAGATAGTACACTGCAGTATGAGGGTATTGAATTTGGTCCAAGGAGATAGCAAGGAACAGAAATAACTGCACAGGACATGCCATCGCCTTACAACTAACGCTGCCAAAGCAAAAGGTTTGCCCCTCCAAGTGAGATCACTGGACACATACAGCACACAATGCAGCAAAGAAAGGCAAGTGGACCTGCGCTTCAGGGCACTGCAGTGACATCTGCACCTTTGGAAGCCTCTCTTCTGTGACTTCACCCCAGTTTCTCCATAGCCTAACCCTGTCAAAAACAGTGCAAGCAATGGCACCCTACTTCTGATAGCATGGGAGTCACTATGGAGTAGACTGCCACTAGTGTAGACAACTGGTAGATTAGGCAAAGCAGGGACAGGTTACATAAAACTAGCAAAGAAGGATGCCAACAAACAAAAGTGTGAAATATTTATGAACAATTCATTTACAGAACTGTGAAACTCACTTGCCAGGGTGGACAGCACTCGGAAATTATCTCATGTGCTAGAAGGAAGTCTCATAATTCAAAGCATCATTTTCCTATTTCTGATCTATAAAGTTAAAATTATAGTTAAAAGTAGCTAAAATTCTCAGTCTATGAAGTTTTAGGCCAGCATTTATAACTGTGCATAGTACCACACTGAGTTTCTGTACTTTCAACCTCCAGAATTTACAGTATGTCATGTATTGATGAAGTAAAAATATACTTAGTTTTGAAGCTTTTATATCACCATTTTACATATGTAACTGGAAGGAAGGGGAATATGTTGCTCACCATTATCTTCAGGTACATAATTGGCACAAATCTGGTGCCAGATAAATGTCTGATAGCAAAGAATGAATTGATCAACGAATTTTAATAATGCTGTCTCAGCATAATATTTATTTGTTTGTTTTTTAGACAGGGTCTCGCTTTGTAGTTCAGGCTGGCCCTGAGCTCACTATGTAGCCCAGGCAAGCTTCAAACTCAGCAATCCTCCTGCTTCTGCCTCCCAAGTGCTGGGATTACAGGCGTGAGCCACCACATCCGTCACTGTGGTATGGGGTATTGACTGCTAGTGGGCGTGAGTCACCACACCCAGCATTGTATGTGGTTTCCGGGACTGAACGCAGGACCTTGTGCTTGCGAGGCAGGCGCCAGAACCACTGAGCTAAATCTCTGGCCCAGCATATAATTTATTTTAATACTGCCATGACAGTATTTGCTTTACCAAACTGAGTAGGAACATTTTAAAAAGTGCAGAAATAAAAAGCACCATTTTCCCAATTGAGTCTTTCCACAAGGCAGATGAGGATGGGAAAGAGAAGAAAGAAGGCGGGTCGGGGTTAAATGGGGAGGAAGAGGGGGAGAGAGAAATGTTTTGATTGTTATGTGGGACTGCTCCCACTCCATGAGGACTCAGATCATAACAAATGGCAATTACAACTGACAAGAAAATTTAGGAGGGGGCAAATATTGAGAAATAAGGTTGAAGGCAGGGGCTGTTAGTGGGCATGCCTTTGGCAATGTGTTAAGTATTGCTGCTTGTCACAAATGAAGCTGTAAAGAGGTCAGGAATAGTAGCATCCAGTAAGCAAAGGCAAAGGGTGCTGCTAAACTTCTTGCACAGTACAGAGCAACTTCCATAACAACAACAACAAACAAAAACAAAACAAAAACTATCTGATCCTGTTAACAATGCCAGAGCTGAGAAATCTTGCTCCAAGAGAATAAAATGGCATAGCAGAGGCAAAGGACAGAAGCTGTCATGAGACAGAATGCATTGACCAAGACCACCTGCCACTCCAGTGAAGAGTAAGGTCTGAGAGGCTGTGGAAGAAACCTGAGGGGACTATAGAAGGCTGTGGGAGATTTGGATGTGCCTCCTGTTTCAATAGCTGCCTCTCGAGTAAATCTTCAACCAAATGCTGGTATGGTCAGCGCCACTGTTCTAGAAAAAGGCATTTTATATCTCATGAAAACCCAACAAAACCCACAGGACACTAGCACTCTGTGTGTGGATGTGGGACTTACAGGCCGGCTGGCATGGCAATGCCAATGACAAAAAGGCTGAAGCAGAGGTAGTGTTGCTGGTATTCTGACCACATCAGTGCCTACTGCCTTGTCTCTTGACTGCCAACAGCTGCCTTCTTTTGCTTGGAGGTTCTGCTCTTGGGTATCAAGTTGTAGTCCCAAAGTGTCAAAGAATCAGTTGCCTCTGGAGGCAGTCCCTCAGTCCCTGACGAGTTTTGGTGAATGCACAGCCATTGCCTTGACGCTTGGAGTACAACCGCGAGCTGCGTGTCCTGAGCTGTCTCCCAGGGTTCCCCGCACAGCGGGGCTCCAGGTCCCACAGTGAGAACTGGTGTGATCACACCTGCACTGTTGGCTGTGCTCCCTTCTCTGGCTCACTTTCCCACTCTTGTATTAGTGTTTCGTTCACCTCCTCCTAAAAATAACTTGCACTTAAAGTTTCGCTGCAGGTCTTGGTTGTGGGGCGCCTAGACTGACAGACCAGTCTTTTAGAGGGACTCTGGGATGGCAGCACTTGCCTCGGAGGTGCCTCTTCTGTAAGAAAGGTCCACAGCACCGCCCCCCCCCCCCCCCGCAGAGCCCCAGGATTGCTAGAGTCCTGGATGTTTCCTCTCAGTGTCCTGAACATAGGGTGCTCAGGGTTTCCTCTGAACCTCAGGCTTTTGTTCCACTTCTAGACCATCTGAAATACAACTTCAGGCACATTCCATTTTCCTGCACTGAGAGAATAAGCAAAACCGCATATTTTTTCCCCTCCAGCATGGCAGGGATCATGTGACATGGGAATACAAGCGTATCGCCTATTAGTCACCAGTGCTCCTACGGTCAAAGTTGTACAAGAACTCTAATAAGTAACAATACTTGACTCAAAGAGGATCTTACCATAGAGTGAGAAGCCAATTTAAAAAGCAATGCTTGCGATGGTTCAATGAAACTAATCAATTATCAATGGGGATTTAAAACCACAACACAACAAAAATGAAACAATCATTTTAAACACTGCCTAACAATGAAAGGAAATGAACTGTAACAGCCCCTCAGAGTAATGTCTAATCACTCATCTTCCATGTAATGGGAACTCTGAGCCACTAAACATCTTTAAAAAAAGTAAAAGGCCACAGAAAAGCTTGGAGCTGTGACACTGCTACAATGTCTCTGTGTCCAAAGGGCTCTTCACTTCAAAACAAGGAAATTTAAAAAGCCATGTCCCTTGACATTGGTGTCAGAATGCTGTCCAGGCAGAAACTTGAACTTGTCACCTAAAGAAGTCCTTGCTGTCATACAGTTTGAGGAACTGGGCTGTCATGTTTGGGTCTATTCAACAATAAGCCACACATAAGGTCTCATTATAAATCATCAATGTGTAGATTTTTATTGGGGTTCCTCTTTATGAAGATCATCTACTTGGGCCCTGAAATCTTGCTAGTGAGGAGAAGAGAAGATCTTCTATCTCAGTTCTGATATGAATAGATTTTTCTAAGAGAAAAGAAAAGAACAGCTGAGCTTTTCTGCAGGACAACCTATTTTCCTTGTTTATAATGGAGGATAGGAGGGCCTTGTAAGTGTATATTCTGGTTCATCTGAGGACACTTGGTTGTTCATTTTAAAATTAGATTCATCCTAATTATATGAAAATAGCCCACATGTGCTGGCCAAAACATCAGGAAAGCATTACTCGGTGCTTACCTGCCAGCTTTGCCTGTTACATAGTACTGGACGTCTTTAACATAATCCCTGAGCTCTTGGTACTTAAAATTTAGTTTAAAAAAAATCTCAAGGACAAATATGAACTTGGACACTGAATGGTGAATATTATACACACACATATAAAATATGTTGTATGACTAAACAGGTAATATTACGAAAGGGGTGAGGGATACTGTCACTGAAGTGGCATGTATCAGCATGTCATAATCAGAGTTCTTAATTCTGATTAATCAGGGCAGGATTTTTGAACTCCTGAAATTATGTGCAAACACTATGTTTTGTTGTATCTTGTTGAGCTTTATTTTTGGTGTTGGGGATTCAACTCCAGGGCTCTGCACATACTAATCAAGTGCTTTAGCACAGAGTTACATCCTTAGCCTTATTATGCCATTTCTGTATAGGGGACTGTAGCTTTTGTATCCACAGAAGTTCTGGAATCACTTCCACATCCCAAACTAGGTTCCTGGGGGATAAATGTATTTGTACTCACTCTTCACAGCACATTACCCTAAAAAAACAAAAATAAAAAAATACTAACGCTCTCTTTTATAGTGGTTTTATCACTCAAGTACTTTTGAGACTCAAAGTTTAGGGAACTTTCTTCTCTCATGCTCTCAAAGTCCTGAAATTTGCACATCATATCAGTATTATTCCTGTTGGACAGTAGCAGACTGACGTTCAAAGGAGTCAAATACCTTTCAAGAGACAGCTAGGAGGAGACAAAGCCAGGTGTTCAACTCAATCTGTCTTTCAGTGCCCACAAGGATGTCCACCTTTCCAAAATACACTCTACACCATGGCCCTCTTTTTCCAGCGTCTTCAGTGGCAACCAATCTAGGGCCCAAGCTCCACCTCCAGCCTCCACCCTCCACCCGCCCATAATGCACTAAGCCAATAAAGGAATGTGGTTTTCTCCTTCCTGCTCTGAGACAGGACATTAAAACAAGACATCAATGAGCCTGTACTGTAGGAAACCCTGAGACTCAGAAACTCCAGTCATGAACCAGAAACAAATTGTGCATTGTGAGCACGGTTTCTCCCCTAATTTGGAATATCAAGAATTGGCTGGATCAATACTTAATACTGCAAATTAAAATTTTCCAAAATATTTTACAAAAATAGATTTGTGAGATAACCTGAGGTACAGACATGCAATTACTTTTCTTGTATATATCCTCAGAATACTTATCATTGCTTATTAATCTAAAATAAATGTGTCCTTTGTGTTTTTTTTTAATGGTCCTGAGGATCGAACCCAGAGTTTTACCCAGTGTAAACAGTCTTCCACTGTACTGTAAGCTCAGCATTCCTTACTTATTAAAGTAAGACATTTTAATAAAAATTAGGTAATGTTGGGCCAGAGATTTAGCTCAGTGGTTCCGGTGGTTGCCTCGCAAGTGCAAGGTCCTGAGTTCAATCCCAGTAACTACGTGGAGACTCACGCCCACCAGCCATCAATACCACATACCACAGTGCCGGCTGTGGTGGCTCATGCCTGTTGTCCCAGCACTCGGGAGGCAGAGGCAGGAGAATTGCTGAGTTCCAGGTTTGTGTGGGCTACATAGTGAGCTCAGGGCCAGCCTGAACTACAAAGCAAGACCCTGTCTCAAAAAAAAAAAAATTAAGTAATGCCATTTTTGGAAAGGTAAGATATGCATACTTAGGAAGAAAGGGCTTCTTTTTCTGATCATTTACCTTATATTTATCACTCATGTCTCTCCTATTTTTTTTTTATGGGAGGCAGACAGGTTAGAAAACAAACACCTTTTTTGACTAAAAGGTTTTTCACTTGAATAAACAATTATAGCATAAATACTAGGATAACATATTTTTTAGTCATGATATCTTGTAATGAATTATTTCAAAGTTTAAAGTTCTTAAAAAATTATTCCAGGAAACTGGCTTTAACACCTCTGTGAACATACTGAGTCAGCTCTGGCTTCTGCTCCCTAACACTTCTACTAATTAATATGCTTTTTTAAAAAAGGAACTAAAAATTTGTCTTAATATTTTATATTGATTACATATTAATAGCATTTACTTGGTACAATATATCATTAAACTCACTGGTTGCTTTTTACCTCTTTATAGGTAAATTTCAGGACTCTTAGAGGATGTGTGACTCAATTTCCATAAGACAGTGTTGAAGTATCAGGCAAGTTACACCCCACCACTTGTTTTTACAGATCAAGTTTGATTGGTATACTGCCACCTGTACTCATTGACTATTGTGTAGCAAGCTGCTTTCTTGCTACAATGCCAGACCTGAGATTTCAACAGAGATCGTATGTCTTAAAAAGTTGAAAATATTTACCATAAGGCCCACTCAGAAAATGTTTGTCAACTGCTGGGTTAAAAATAACTGAGGTTATCTAATGTAGCTATAATTATCATTTTATAACTAGGGAAGTCCAGACAGACCAAGATACTTGTTTGAAATATATTTACTCTTTTTTTTTTTTTTTTTTTTCCTTTTGGAGACAGGGTCTTACTTTGTAGTTCAGGATGGCCCTGAGCTCACTATTATAGCCCAGGCAAGCCTCCAACTCAGCAATCCTCCTGTCTCTGCCTCCCGAGTGCTGGGATTACAGGCGTGAGCCACCACGCACAGCACTGTGGTATGTGGTATTGATTGCTGGTGGGCGTGAGTCTCCACACCCAGCATTGTATGTGGTTTCCGGGGATCCAATTCAGGACCTTGCGCTTTCGAGGCAGGCACCGGAACCACTGAGCTAACCCTCCGGCCCTGAAATAAATTTATTCTTAATTAGGTAGTATTTCCACAATACCATCCATCCATCCATATCCTTCATGTATCTCTAATCTTACTCATTAAAGAAATAAAATCCCAATTAGTAAGAAAATCAAAATTTAATATTAACTAGTGGTTTCCAGCATAACCATGTCAATGTCATTTCAACAGTCATGTATACTGTTTTTATCAAACATGAGTACTGTAGGAATGCACATACAGTAGCAGAGAGTATAGTCTGAACAGCTTGAGAGATGGTTTTAAAGCTTCATCTGAAAACATTTTTAAGGGAGTATATCACGTGATGTTTTCAAATTAAATTTGAAATCTCTCCAATTATAGCACCAGTCTGCTAAGAATATTATCAAAATTAAATTAGAAAAAATTGCCACATGCTGGAGAAAATGGAATGTGTTCCCAAAGACATCAGAACATGTAACTACCTCAGCTCCAGCAGCCACCCATTACTGAGTCTTTAACTGGACTCCATCTCCACATTCTTTCACTCAAGACCTAACCCAAAGGCCTTATAAAGCAAAACTCAGATTTTCTGGACACTTCATTGTCTGCATGTTATTAAGTCAAGATCATCTTCTCTATGTGGCCAGGAATACTCTGACTGTACCTTCTTGCTGTACTGCAACAGCTTATTTATTGTCCTTTACACACAGACTGGGCTCCTTGCAATTCTCCCAATGTTGATACTCACCTTCTAAATTGGCATTTTGTGTTTTCTGCCTGTGAAGCTTTCTTATCTCTAATTATAGGCTTCCATTATACACTGTACTAACTATATCATAGAAGCTATCAATATTGTGGTTGTTAAGTATTAATACCACCACCACTATGAAGAGCTAATATTCAAAAATATTCAGCTCTGGATCAAGCCTTATTATTTCACTTAATCTTCACACAGTATAGTCCAAAAAAATGAGCCACACAATGAAGCCAAGTGAAGACATAATACAATCCATATATTTTCACCACATGATCCTGGTCCAGGACCTCTATCCTACCATTCAAGGTGTGGGTGGATTCACCTCTTTGTAGACAATGTCTTGATATATTTTTGATTGCCAAAACTACTACTCCCAGCTTTAGTGAATAGAAGCCAATGATGCTGCTAAACATCCCACAATATAAAGGATAATCATCCATAGTAAAGACTTATCTGGCCTAAAATACCAATAGTGCAGAGGTACAGAGGAATTATCTAGCCTAAAATGTGAATATGTCATACCTGCTGTTGAGAAATACTCCTCTACACTAAAGCACCTCCAGGCGACTCTGAGAATCAGTCTAGCAAAGATTTATAAATGTCTGCCATGATGTCTTGACAACTTCCAGACATCTGGCACTTAACAAACTCCTGGTGTATTTATGATAGGTGGGTGGATAGATAAATAGATGAACAGGCTCCAGGAGAAAAAAATTTACACTGAGGTTTGGCTTTCGTAGAAACTCTAGCGAAGAGAAATCAAAACAAATATTATTAATTAATAGTAAAAGAATGTGTGCAGAGTCTCGTCCAGAACACACTTTTGCCTTATGTTTATGAAAGTACAGTGTGTGATCAAGTTACCAAGACAAATGGGTAGGATTTCTTTTTTCTACAATGCCTTCTAAGATGATTTTAAAATCCCTTATAAGAACTCCACTACAGGAAAATTGATAAAACTTATTCACTTCGTGGGTCATAACTTTTTTTAAAAAGATGCTTTGTGTAAACTTCTCCTGGCTCCCTTTTTAAGAAGAAAAATAATACAAGAATATACAATGCGAAGCTTTACCCTGTGGTAGCTATAATTTAGCTATGAATACATTGTTCTAGATCTCTCTAGATATTGGAAGTGTAGCAAAAGTTACAGTGAGGTTTACATGAAATTTACAAAGAGAAATAAGGAAAGGTACAGGCTACAATTACAGTACTGTTAAAGCAAAACACTTCAATAGTAACTGCCACACACAAACTGTTAGTTATTTTTAATGGAAAAGCAATGGCTCCGCTACAGAGCTAGCTACCACTCATTCAATTTATTACTTACCATAAAATGCAATAAAGTTAAATGATCCTGATTTTCTTAGCATAATCCAGTGAAGGGACCTTCAAATGGTCTTGCAACAAACTTTAGCTACTTGAAGTTTCTTTGTCTCTCTCTCAGAGAAGATGCAGGATGGTGATCAAGTAGTTTTGCTACTAATGTCCCCCTCTTAGACATTCACAATATACATTAGTATAAAAATGGGCTCTGAAGATTTTACATAAATTATTAAACTCAAGAGTCACCAAGCATAATTGAGAATAGAGTGAAATAAGCAAATAGTGAAATAAGAGGAAGCTCTGTGGACACAGCGAGTTATAAGCGGAGGGATGAAAACAATAACAGGATTTGTGGCTTGGGATATCATAGTGACTGACATTCATCACCATGATTTGGGAGCCAGGGACAAGTGGTGTCTTTGTCACTACATGTGAGAACAGGGCACACACTTTTCACAGAGACAGATTCTACATGTATGGACATGCAAGTTGGTCAGGCATTTAGGCATATGTAAGAGAAATGTGAAAAAGATGACGGAGCCCAGGAATATTAAGGTTGTTGTCATCAGTGTTCTGGGTAAACATTACTGAAACAAGGAAAAGAGAGCTCAAAGAGAAAGAAATAATAAAGGAAGAAAAGTAGATCTGGTTTAGGACAAAGAAACAACATACTTCACAACACTTAGAATACAGACTGGTTCCCAAATATCATATGCTATGACATTAGCTGTATTTTACTGCCTGACATTCATCATATGTTATGACACTAAAACCATGACTAATTTCTTAATTCTCCTCAGGGCAAACCCTCCTAAGCTTCCAAAGCCTAAGCAATTGTATTCCCAATGAAAGAAGACAGACCTGCTTCAATCTACATGTCTTTGCCCATGGTTGTAGCTTGAGTGAGTTTATCACTCAGGACCTGTTGATAAATCTACAAATTCTTGATCAAAGCAGGCACCTGATTCCTAAGAGGCCCTATTTTAGAACTAGGAACTTCAAGTAACTTAATTTAGATTAATTTTCTCCTAATTGTGGTATGCACTTCATCTTTAGTCTACTCTTAAAATATGTACATGCATGTACATATTTTTGTATGGCTATGATAAATGTCAACCTTTTAAAAACGCAGGACTAGGAAAAATAAAAATTTAAGTAAAACACACAGGTCAATAAGGTAAAACAACTCAGATATGTAAGTCAGGAGTTGCCTCAAAGGTGAACTGGGCCAAGGATTTGTCTTTCAGTTTTCTATCCCTTGGACACATCTACTCAATATCATTTAATTTAAGGGAAGCATTGCTCAGCAGGCAATTCAAGTTTATATTTTTTGGCCAAATTCTCACATGTAGGTGTTTTGGGTTGTTAAGGAGCTACACATAGTGTACAAACTTAAAGTATCTGAGGCAAAAGATAGCATCACTATTATGAAGTATATCTGTCCCCACTAGAAACATGTCCCAGGGAGTAACTTCTTGGGGTGACTGACTGCCATGATAGAGAAGCTACCACTATGCATCCCAAAGACCCAGTCAACACTCTTGAGGTCTAATTCCAGGCCTCGTCCTGCTATTTGGAAAAGGCACTTGAATGCATAGCAGAGCTCAGTTCCTCACTCAATAAAAATAGTACTGCACAAGAAAAGCTGCCAGTACAGAAAGTCTCCAAAGTCCCTTGAAAGTGGGGCAGTAGGAACCAAGAAATAGCAGTGAATGCAGAATACCATTCTACCTATCAGCTGGCCACCTTCCGGGACGATATAGAAGTATATTGCTTGTGACTCAGTGATTTGGATACCTGCCTCCCCTTCCTTAAATGCTATAATTGACTAACAAGACTGGGAATTTAAAGTGGAGAATGAACATTCTTAATCAGAAATTCATTAGCCTAATTGGGTGTGGTGGTGCACACCTATAATCCCAGTTACTCAGGAGGCTGATTCAGGAGCATCACAAATTCAAAATCAATTCAGGCAATTTAATGAAACCCTCTCAGAAGATAAAAGAAGGGCTAGGGATGCAGCTCAGTAGTACAGTGACCCTGTTCTATGCCCAGTACTGGAAAGAAAGAGGAGGGTTGGGGGCGGGGGAGAAAGAGGAAAAGGGGGAGGGATGGATAGAGGAAGGAAGAAAAAAAGAAAGAGAAAAATAAATAAAGAAAACCTAACTCACTGGCCTGAACATATTCAACCCTTTACTACTTACATAGGACAATCTTAGGTAAATCCTATTGGAATTTACTCTATACTTGGGTTACAGAGGCCATGAAACTACCACCTCTCAGAAATAAAATGACTCAGAAACTCTAACATGCATAGCACTTGCATCACAATGAAGAACTTTTCAGTCTCTTTGTTTCAATCTGTCACATTATCTCACACGTCACTGGCTGTACATTCAACTACAAAATAACTGGACAGGCACATAATAGTTACACAAATATTTGTAGACTGAATGAGAAATCAAATCAAAGCACCAAAATGATCTTAAAACAAGGGGTTAACTTGCATGTATTGCTCAACCAGGTTTGACACCAGCACAAGCCCTTCCAGCTAAACAGTCAACAGGATCAGGACTCATGATGCAACCCAGGCAGCACACATTTACTTGGAGCAAAACCAAGTTTGTAGATGGTACTCAGAACCAACACAGAGGGAAAAGAAAAGTACTGTCTTGCTTCCCCTTTTATCCATTCTTCCAAACAGAGTCTCACCTGTGCTCATGTCCCAAACTCTGGCACTGGGGAGACAAAAATGAGTAAACCCATCTTCAATGCTTCGTTACAAGTCAGAAAGGGAAACAGAATGTCCTGCAGGATCAGAAATACACAGACTAAAGCCAAAGCATTGGGAACACTCGTTAAGGAAGTTTATGGCTCTCAGGTCATTTTCAAGTAAGGATCTGGCTGTCTAGTCTTCTCGGATTTCTCCAGTCAAAAGTATGGTTGAGATACTGGATATGTGACAAAGTTAGCTTAACAGACCAATTAGCCATTCATTCCTCTAGGTTTTCTGAGCTCCATTTCTGAATAGAGGACCATCGTGATAATCTTTGCTATGGAGCCACAGTGGTAACTCAGGTTTCCAGAGACAAACTCACTCTGGGTTAATGCATTCTGCGTTTTTCCTCTGCAAGGTAGTAAAAGACACGACCCTGTAATGGACTGGACTTCACCTTCAATAGAGCTGAAGTGGAAGTACTGCCCATGACACATCTTTGCATTTCATACAAATAAATATTATTTGCCAGGCGGCATGTAAACTGTCTACATATGTCATCTCATCTACACTAACAACTTTCCTACATACCACCCCTACATTCCTTTATACTTTTTCTGTTAACTTGGCTACTTACAAAGCTAAGAGCTAAATTAAATACTTAAGCAAGCACTTAAGATTTTAGTTTAATTATCTCTCTTCCTCTATAATATGTTCATCTTTCTTCCTTCCCCATTTGTAACAGTCTTATTATTTTGTGGGATTTTTAAAATTGAATTCTTTATTGGTACATTTTATATACAGTTCAAAATCACACTCAGCACTGGGGAATTTGTTCCAGTATGTGACACAAGTTAATTCTCATTTTTACCCATATCCCTACCCACCCACAACCCTCCACCCCCTATATACATGTTCTTATTCTTTCCAAATCATATTTATTCTTTCCCCTCATTGCTTTCCCCTACCACATTGCCTTTGAATATTTCCTATTTCACAAAAATCTATCATACATTCTAGAACTCATTTACTATGCATTTAACTCAGACACATTTCTGAAAGTTGATTCTTCATAAACAAAATGAATTACCATAATCATCAGTTGTAATTTCCTTTCATTACCAATTGGCAAGAGTTTTCATGAATAATGCATTTGAAGATGACCCCTTGAATACCACACTCTGGCCACTTGAGAACTCAGCAAATGCAATATTGTGCACAATTGTCTGGTACGGAACGTTTATGAAAGGACAAGAAGGAGGAATAGGGAGAAGTTGATTCACTTAATTTAAAAGATAACTATCAGGTCGTTTCTAAATCTATCAATAAGCTATTGCTATCTTATGTTGCATCCTGACAGTTCCATATTTTGCCCTCTCCAAAACCATACCACCATATGCCCTTGGTCACCTTAGGGCTGCCAAAGCCAGAGGACTGCCAAGACCTTCAGAGTAAAAAGTCACTGCTATCACCCAGTGATGTTTGTTCTCTGGAATTTCTCTCTTAATACCGACAATGCTTCTGGATCGCATAAAAATTCTGCTGAAATTCAGAGAGTTGAATGTCATGTCTTCAGGGAATCAAAGCAGCATGTAAGATAAACTCCATGGCTGAGGATATCCATGTACTCAAGACAAATACCCCTGAAGAAGCTTGTAGAAATAACTTCACAATGTTACTATATGAAAGGACAGGCTAGCTATTGCCAGAGGAAGAGACAGAGACAGAGGCAGAAACACCTACCCACACAAAAAAACAGTGAACCACACACACGTGTGTGCACCCCCTCCCTGATTTTGGCATGCCCAAATGGCACCCACTGAGAATGCTTAGTCAGGCATTTGGGGGAACAGAATGTTTGGGCACAGACTTTAACCTGTCCAACAAATATTTCTCCAGGACCTGCTGTATGCCAAATATTCTCTAGACACTGGGAAAACAAGAATGAATGAGGCAATAAAGATCCTTGTTCTCACAGACTTCATATTTTAGACAGAATAATAATCATATTAATTATTTAATTAATAAGTACCAAATGAAATGAATGATTCAAGACTGCAAATAAGACTAGGAAGGAAAAAGAAGAAAACATAAAAGATAGTGTGATGGTTCTGAAAAGAAATAAGGAACTGCTTTCTTGCCTAAGTGGTCAAGAAGGGCTTTCTAAGAAGGTGAGGCATAATTTTACACTAGAATGAATTACACAAACGAGTCAGTTTTACTTTGATTTCCATCAAAAAGATCAGTTTACTCAAAGAAAAGGAAAATGGAATCTTATTTGTGGCTCCAAACACGCAATGCTTCAAACAACTGCAACAGTCAGGTAAGAAAAAGAATCTTCAACTTTCTCTGTTCTTCAGATTCCCAGAAATCATCTTTCCCAAAGATGCCTGAGTGAAAAGAAGTTGTCATAACTCACCTCTAATTATAACAAAATTGACTAAGAAGCTAAACAGGAGAAAAACAGACTATTTATTTTTATAATGTCAGTTACTTTATAAAACAATATTGCAGAACCAACAGCAATTGCTTCATTAAAAACTCCAAAACAGTTCTGCAACTATGTTCAGTATCATTTATTTTTCACTCATAAAACAAAGCCAAATTATACTTACTAGCAGATATTTCCACTTTCATGACAAACCTCTGAAATTAAAAAGATTCCAGTAGATTGTACATCTGTTGAATATGCACAAATAATAGAGTTGCTCATATATTCCCTTCCCATAAAACATCCTAAATACATCACTATGGAATTTGTTAGGGTCAGCTTGGCAGGAAAACATCCCTGAATCACCCAGAGCTCCGAATACTTTGCAGTGAAACACCTTCTTCATTAAAGTTTTTTAGCTTTTGATTTCTTTTAGAATTGTGAATGTTTAGGCAGAAGTGCATTAAGAAGCAGATCACACTCACCATGAATATTCAGAATAAATCATGGGGCATGTTCCCTAAAATTCATTTTTTATTCTTTTGCAGTACAGTATGTGCAATATTAGTGTAAATAACCACACTAAGCCAAGTTCAAATAATGCAAAATTACAGCTTAACAGACCTGTATTACCTAGTATATTTGTTACTAAAAACTGCTGTGTTCTCATGTTAACACATTGTATGAGAAATGCTTAATTTCTTTGGCTTCAAAAGAAGCCTATAAAATTGAATCTCCCTACTTAAGATCAGTGACATGGTAAGAGAAAGACTTTATTTACAATGTATGTACGGATTAGGCGTAATATTTGAATTTCCACAACTTTTAAATGTGTGTCTACAGGAGGATGGAGAGTTTGAATCTGACTTTTCAGTAAAACCTTTCTCTTTGGTTTTCCGAATTGTGCTTTTAAATTTACCATTTGAAGAAAATTATACATTTAGACTTTAAAAAAAGCTATTACCTCCACAAACACGGCCCACCTTCTTTAAAACAAATCAGAAGCCTTAGGAATTAGCTCCAATAATAATCCCACAACGGTCACTGGGGAATCCTCCTCCAAAATAACCGCAGCTAAGAAGGGCGAAAGCCACTAGGAATAATAACTCCCCCAAGTGAGTCCTTTTGGAGCGGTGAAAAACACAGCTGGCACAACTGGAACCACAAGCAACTCGAGGCGACTCAGAGGAAGATGCATCCTCAGGAGAAGCAAAGCAAAGGAGCACGACTCTGGAGGCGAGCGAAATCGCCACCGAATTCCCGAGGAGGCGAAGATAAGCCGAGTCGCCAGGCACCGGGCACAGCGCACGCCAATAACATTCAGGATAATTCTTCTTTCCAAGCCCTCCAGTTCCGGGGCAGGACAGAAAGGAGGGCTAGGAGATCCATAGTCCCTTTAAACTGCTCTCATCCCATGCCTGCCAACCTTTTCCGAACCCCCGTGTGTCACACAACTTCCTCATCATGGAAACTTCCACTTGGCTCTGCGGTGAGGATGCCAAACTCCATTTCACAAGGATCCTGTCAACAACTGAACTCGGGGTTTGAGTAGCAAAGCCTCTGCGATCGGTGGGGGCCCCCCGGCACCCTTCTCCCCAGTACCCACGCCGCGGCGCCCGGCCTGTGGCGCGCGGTGCCCTGGCGCCAGAGGGCACCTCCTCTACGACCCCGCGCGCAGACGCCCCGAGGAGGCAGGTAGTGAGGCGACCGCCACCGCGGACGCCCACGCCCGCCGTGCGGAGCTCCGCCGCCGCCCGCTCCAGGTTGCCGCGACGCCCTGTCACCGTCCCCCACCCTCGAGACAGTGGGGACGGTTGCCCCTCGCCCGCCCCTCACCCTCGCTGCCTCCGCGCAGTCCTCCAGCCAATTACCAGTGCCCTCGAGCCGGCCGGGTCGCGCGACCTTGCTCGGGAAGGCAGCCTGCGGGCGATTGCCCCAGCCCGGGAGCAGAAGGTCTCCTCTCCCGGCGCACTCACATTATTCATGCAAAGTTAATCCCCGCCGCGTCACGGCCGCCCGCCCGAGGCTGTGCGCCTTCCTTGGCCAAGCCCCGCAGTCTCCACCCTCCTCCGCCCCCTCCTCCCGGCGGCGGGGTCCCGGGGAGCGCCGGCGACTGGGCGTCGCACGAGTCCTCCGAAATGTCAACTCCCCGAGCGGAGAGAGGCGGCCGCAGCCCGGGCCGCGCCGGCCCTCCGCGGCCACCGCACTTTTATAGGCGCAGGAAGGAGCGCGCCGGGGCGGCGAGTCCCCGCCTCCCGGACCCCCCGGTGCCGGCCCGCGGCCCGCGCGTCGCTTCCTCGGGTCGGGCGCCGGCCGTGCGGACGCTGACCTGCTGTACCCTCCAGTCCCGCGGCGGTCCGGCTACGCGGCGGCGACGGCCAGGAGCAGGCAAACCCGGCTCCGCCAGGGGCGCAGCGAGGAAATGGCCTCCCAGCCTCCCAGCCGCACAGCCGCCGCCGCCGCCGCCGCCGCCGCCGCCGCCCGGACGGCCCGGGCCGCGCGCCGACGCGCTCCCACGCCGGGCCCGCTGACCCCTGACCCCTGACCCCCTGACCCCTGATCCCTGACCCGCGCGCGACAGGCGCGCCCCGGCCCACCGCCTCCGCACCTGCCTCCACAGGTGCGGGCGCGCCCTTCCTGCCGTCGCGCCTCCAGCCCGGCGAGCCTTTCCGGGGCTGGTGACGTCGCCCCGAGTTTGGTAGCCGCGCGTCCACCTACCCGACGGCAGGCGCGTGAAGGTGTGAGTTCAGTCGTCATGGCTCTAGTTGAAGAGGAAGGAACTGGGGATGAGGGACGGGGGGGGCGGGGGGGGCCAGGCTGGTGCGGCCCGTGCCGCCGCGCTCCTCCCTCCCCAAACCACTTGTGGCGCGTGTGGGGACGACGCGGCGCTCTGGCTCCTCCGGAGGCTCCCGCGGGCGCGGCTGTCTGGCGGTGGCCTTACCACCGCCGCTAGCCCGGGAATGGAAGTTTGGAAAGTGCCTTGCTTGCCCGTAAGGTTACACTCACCCTCCCCACCCCTAGTCCCCATCCTGGGAATGTTTCTGGGGTTGTGACACCCCACAAGGGACACCACGGTATTTTCTCTTTGCCCTGGAAGTTTATAATACAAGTAAAATAATTTATAACCTTGAAAGGTTGTGTTCTAGCAAATACAAAACTCTTTAAAACATCACTACTTTAAGTCCTGAAAGCCAAGGCTTGAGAGAAAATAAAGCAGGCAACCTGCATTCTGAATTGCAGTACTGGGCAGTTCCAGATACATAAGAACTACTTTGACGACAGTATAGTTATATTCATACAATGTTAAAATAATTTCTACTTCACAATTCAATATGCACTTTCATACAGCACATAATGAATAAACTTGGGCTGATTTATATCTTTTACTGCCTGAACATTGTATAGATTATTAGGGCTGTAGATTTTACCCAGCGGCGTTCTTAGCTCCATTTTCTCCTGAGTGGTCCACCTTCGGGGGAGAGGCCTCCACCCTTGCAGATAGCGCTGAGAGGTGCAGATGACAGGAACTTGGAAGCCCTTCCTCGCATCTGTATGGGCAGGGATTCAGCGTGCTTCAAGTGTGAATGCTGTGGACACCAAAGGTCTCAAGCAAGAGTAAAAGGCCTCTCCCTTCAAACTCTACACACTCCATTTGCCTTCTGTCTGGAGAGAAATTTGTGCTTTAGTCTTTGCTGTGATTAAGGTTCCACCATAGAACTTTCCAGCGACTATAGTGGATGGTTGTTCTTTGTGGGGAAGTTCCTGGGCTTTGCTCCAAAGCTGCCCTGGGATGTTTTGGTTGGTTTGGAGGAAAGCTGTGGAGTCTATGCCACTGTTTCCCACAGGCAGCTCTCTGGTGGCTGACTGTGGGTGAAGGGCTGGCCATGGAGGAAAAACCCTGACTTGCTACAGGTAGGCAGAAATAGTGGGGCGGGAGTGGGGGCTTCAGAGGGACCTAGCAACCTTGTAAATAACTTGGTAGTAAGGGAAGATGATGTGCCCCAAAACTTCCTTAAGGTGAATGACAGGCCCCAAAGAATGATGGAAATTTTGACTTTTTTTTTTTTTTTTGCTTTTTGAGACAGGGTCTCGCATTGTAGTTCAGGCTGGCCCTGAGCTCACTATGGTGCCCAGGCAAGCCGCCCCCCAACTCAGCAATCCTCTTGTCTCTGCCTCCCGAGTGCTGGGATTGACTTTTTTTTCTTTCATTGAGGGAATACCTTGGAGCTAAGTTTTTTTTTTCTGCATTATTTCTTAAGAAGTACACATACAGAAAATGAAATATAAGGAAAAAAACTGCTGCTGCTTTTTGTTCCAATGGCTTCATCTTTCTAATTTTTTTCCTGAAAACTTCTGAAATAAAGTGTCAAGACATTAATCACCAGGGATTATTTAAATAGTTCACTGAAACTGTGGTTTTAACTGCATTATGAGACAGTGTTGCTTCTCTGTTACTGAAACAACGTGAACTGGTAGGATTCCACATACACAGGTCCATGAAGGACAGTCTTCCAAGGCATATAGGAAAAGAAAGGGAAAGTGACAGACTGTGACATTTGTTTATCTGGTTTTACACAAGGGATGTTGGAAGGGGAATATTCTGATAAGATTCTGACTGAAGGCAGGACATAGTATTCAGACTTGAGAAGCATGTGGCCCTTTGTCCTAGGCTGGCTGGCTTGGGAAATTATACCTCAGCCATTATCAGGACCCACAGTTTTCCAGCATAGCCATCCTCATAACCCTGATCTGTAACTTTCAGACCAATGTATTCCCTTTGCACTCATCCACCCAGAAGCTACTGAGTAAGAGAATACATGAAGCACAGGGCATCACAGGCCTAGGTTTAGGCTAAAGTCAAGCCAATGGTGCTGTTGCAAGGGGCTGAACCTGTCTCTATTCAACATTTTGAAATATTGCTCATTGTGGATGATTATTGTATTGATTGTTAAAATATCGCATTAATTTTTTCTCTTTTGTTTTGACAATCCCTTGAGTTTTGTTCCTGAGGTAGGTGCCTTATTTGGTTAACCTTTGATCCTGCTCTATTATGCCTCCAGTATTATTAGAGTCTAATAAGAGTAGTAAAGTTCAACTAAGTATTTACTGGGTGTCAAAAATAATTAAAGGTAAGGGGCCTGAGGTCAGGGATTTAAGAGATGTGGGTGTGAGGAGAGGGAGAACTCCGAAAACCCTGCTGAAAGATAGCACTGGAATCAGCCCCTCAAAGAATAACCAAAGTTTACAATACAATTAGAAAGTATTATCCTTGAGCTTGGAACCATTGGTGTTCTTTCTTTATTAAATAATTTTCTCAAGCTGTCTGTGTAGCCAGATGCTCCAGCCCTGGAGCTTTCTAGTTGTCCTGTTAGTTCTTGGAACTCATTTTTGCTATGATGGTCCCAGTGAGTCTGGTCCCACTTCTTCAGCTGTAGATGGACTATGCTTACCTTGTACTTGTTTTCAGTTGCTGAAGTCCTACATATTGTGGGTTCTCTGGAATTCCAGGTTCAACGATACTCTGTGTGAGTGGAGCAGTAAGAATGGTGGGCATGCCTATGTGAGTTCATGTGCATGTTCCACTGGACTCTCAGACCTTCTCTACAAAACAAAAGTTTAGAGAAAAATTATTAGGGATTTCAGTATGGTGATAACATGGCATTCAACTACATGCCAATCTCAAAGCACCAGGCCCTTCTGGGCCTCGTGCACTGGGTGCCAGTAAGATCGTGTACCCATGAAATTGACTTTAAGGAAAGAACTTGACTCTTTATAAGCTTAGAGCATGTCAGGCTATAGAGAAGATTGTGTATAACAATGAATATGTAATACAACTAGCATTTGCTAAATGTAAATGGTGTTCTAGATATTGTTCTAAAAACTTTATGCACCTTTTAAAGCTTGTTCTGAAATATGTGGAACACTATTGTTTTTTTTTTTTTTTTTTTGCTTTTTGGAGACAGGGTCTTGCTTTGTAGTTCAGGCTGGCCCTGAGCTCACTATGGTACCCAGGCAAGCCGCCGCGAACTCAGCAATCCTCCCGTCTCTGCCTCCCGAGTGCTGGGATGACAGGCGTGAGCCACCATGCCCAGCATTATATGTGGTAACCGGGGATCGAACTCAGGTCCTTACGCTTGTGAGGCAGGCGCCGGAACCACTGAGCTAACCCTCCGGCCCGGAACACTATTGTTTTGTACTCCGTTTTCCAGATAGAGAAGTTAAGATAGGAAGACCAAATAATCTTCTCAAGATCAAGCCCAGTACTGTTGGCAAAGGGTATCCTTGTTTTGTTTTGCAGGGCCTGGTGAAGTCATTAAGTTTCTCAGGCTATACTCAAACTTGTAGTCATCCTGCCTCAGTTTCCCAGATGCTGGCATTATAGGTGAGAGTTACTATGCCTGCTAGAGAGCATATATTTAACCAGCTTATTATACAACTTTCTTACAAGACAGGAAGTCATGGGGCAGGCACAGGAGGCCAGAAAATGTATGTTCTAGAAATCATGAGGTGTCTTCCTTGC